>VZSC01017789.1:830900-853755 GCA_013398225.1 Steatornis caripensis
GCTAGAAGCAGCTACTGTCTGGAAAAACATGCAGTTAATGTCAGAGAGTGCAGCTTCTCAGAAGAGACTTAACCAAAAAGTAAAGCGACTAAAAGAAATCGGTTCTGTCTTAGCCCAAACTAGGGCAGAGAAAAATATGTTTTTAAGGTGCTCGCCAAAATCCTGGGCAGCTCAGACAGACTTTGAAAGAACCGTCCAGTGATTTCACAGCTCTGCAGACCCAAGCCACAGCAGCTGGCCCCAGAAGAACAGCCAAAAAGTCTGTTGTGTTCCTGCATGGCTTTCAGGTTCTCAGTGCAAGGGAAACACCACTACGCCAAAAAGGTTGATGATGTAAAAATCCTAAAACTTTGAAAAAATAGGTGAGCATTCCCTGCCCATGCCCAGAGGGTGGGGGCTCCGCGAGGCACCCTCTGCAGAGGCGACCCGAAGGCAGGGCTGCCTACAGGCTTTAGGAAACTCCTTGCTCAGGTGCCTCAAGGAAGAAGCTACCTCTGAGCCAGAAGCGCTTCAAAGCCTTTCCCAGGGCAAACAGATTCTCCCCTTTGTAGAAGGCAGTCTAGATGCTTAATGACTCATGGCTCAGAGCTGAGTTTCCAGATGCAGGGATGTTTTTCATGAGATATTTCAATTTCTGGGAAACAGCAGGGTGGCTTTTTTCAACAGAAGACTATTTTGTCTGATGAGCTCTGACCATCCTGTCTGCTGTCTCATTTCTGTAGGAGTGAGCTTAACATTGGTGATTAACATTGGTGATTTTTTTTTAGAAGATAACTAAAAAAAATTAAAATCAAGCTTCTACTTAAAAAACCCTCAGAAATTGCATAGCTGAGAACAACATGATCAG
Source organism: Steatornis caripensis (assembly GCA_013398225.1). NCBI lineage: Eukaryota > Metazoa > Chordata > Aves > Caprimulgiformes > Steatornithidae > Steatornis > Steatornis caripensis. The sequence goes on from VZSC01017789.1 coordinate 831,748, forward strand.
TCGTCTAAAAATGTGAAAAAGTGTCTGACAGCAAGTGTCCTAGAAGTCTATGCACCATGGTGTGGAAAGAGGATCTCACTGCAGTCACTGTGACTCCAGCGTGGCGAGACAGAGCTCCTGCAGCTTCACCAGTTTATGTGCATCGCAAAACCTGGGCGGGAGACACACAACTGTTTGATGCCTCACTGTTGTGTTTGGCCTGGACTGCCAGTCTGATTCAGAGTAGCCTGGATGTTGCTGTACTAACTGGTAGGTCCAGAGATGCGAGTTGCAGCAAAAGGTACTCTGTCTGGAGAGGTAAAAAGCTATTTCTATTTCTAGCCCAAACCTCTCTTCCTGTGATTAGCCATGAGCAGCCGCTCAGCAAGCGAACTCCTGCAGAGTTCACTGATGTCTCCAGGCTCTGGATCACATTTGTGCAGCTGATAAGCAGAAATCTGATCTCTAGATACTTGTCTGTTCAAGCTGCACAGGTACTGCAAGGTGAGACGCTATGGTTTCAATTACTTTTCTTAAATTGCACGTGTGAAGAGAGGGAGCAAATAAAATAGACAGAACTGCTGTTATTCAGAAGACATCCCGTCAACCAGGAAGCTACAGAAAGACTGAACGTGACAGGGACTCCCTGGAGATCTTTGCAGGAGTTAGGGAGAAGAGGACTTTTTTTTTTTCCCTAACTCCAGCACGTCTGAAACTGAGAATCTGAGGCAATAAAGAAATAGCATTTGTTTAATAAAAGATAATTTTATTCTTAATTCATCTGAGAAAGGAACTGGAGAACTATTTAAAGCACAGTGGAACATTATACAAATAATACTTCTTTGGACAACAAAGGGAAAGTAAGGCACGTCTAATGTGAGAGAGGAAATTGCTAGAGAAGCTCAGATAATGCTGTAGTCTTTTGTTGACTTTTTTAATAGTGACTACAATTGTAGTACGGGTCTATGTGCAATGAATAGATGCTATGAATAAAATTCAGATACCCCGCTAGACGCTTTTTCTTACCAATAAATACATGCCCCAGAAAACACTCATCTGTGTGGCAAGACATATGTAATCCATGTACTTTGTACGGCTGATGGAATTACAGTAGGGATTCACTACAGGTACACTCGTACGTGTAATGCAGCATTTGGTATCCCTGGCTGTCGTTAGGCACCTAACATTAGCCATCTAACAGTGGGTCACGCGGCGGCAGGATAAAGCCAAAACCCAGCTGGAGAAGAGCTCTGTTGGCACAGAGGTCGCAGGAATCTGAGATCTGAAGCGCACAGCTGGACAGACACCTATGCCACAGATTTCTCTCCACGCTTGGAAAAAAGGACGTGGAGCAGCATCTCGCAGGTTTTGGTCTTTCCAAAACAAAATGGGGGAATTGGATCCTGTTTAACATCAGAAACAATACTTAGTGGCTTTTCATGGCATATTTACTGAATATTTACATGTAAATGCCACATAAGACTGGCTTCAGATAGCCTCAGCAACCCTTGGTTCAGTTGATGTTTCTGCTTAGTAGTTACTGTGCTTGAAGATCTTCATTCTCGCAAGAAAAGACTGGGCAGTTTCACGTTGCACTGCTCCCGAACAGAAGGGGAAACACACCGATCTTTCTTAACACGACTTGACCGAGAATTTATTTCATTGTGTTGGATTCAACCTACGTAACTATTATTATGTCCTATGCAGCTGAGTTACTGCTTAATCTGAGCTGAAATCCAAGAAACCAGAGGTGCGAGACGGGGATTTAAAAAACGTTATTTTGGAGAAGCAGTCTGACTGAAGGTAACCCCCTGCCTCGGTTTAGCGGAGTCACGTCTGGAGAACTGCCCTTCTTATCTAAGCTTTACCAGGAGGCAAGATGGAGCAGTCGTTGAATGTTGCTCTTTGGAAAACCACACAAGCCTTTCAAATTGAATTTCTAATAGTTGATACCTTAAGGTAATGAATATTGAAGAGCTGCTTTTTCTTTTCCTAAGGTCCTTCCTTTTCTATGATATTTTGTCAAAAATATACAGAGAGGTCCTCAGAATAAATCTGCATAGCATAGCTGACTTCAGTGGGTTCCTGACAATTGAAGTGAGTTGAATTTCTACCTTTGTAATTTAGAGCATGAGAAGTGCCATATCAGGTCTGGTCTAGGCCATCAGCCACTTTTCAGCAGGGACTGGTTGTATACACCTAGGGAAAAATATAAAAATAAGACTGCGACTGAGGCAGAGATTCTATCTTCTACGTCCTCAATGGATTTTTTTTCTTCCGTCCGTTTGGCTGCTGACCTTTTTACCTCAAATATATTTCTGGCTCATAGCCATGAATTTGACTAGATGTTTAACTACTAGTTTAACTATACTAACAGTTTAACTAGATGTTGGAAAATTATCTCGTGATTGTTTTGAACCTGTTACCTAATCAGTCCATTTGTTATCCCCTAATTCTGAGAAACAATGAACAATTTTCTCTAGTAACTTCTTCCTGTGTCATACCAACTTCAGTTATCTCTTTTCCAGCTCTAGCCTTCCTTTTTTTTCCCTTGACAAAGAAACTATTCATTTGCTCATCCTTCCCCCTGACTTCGAGTTCTTTTATTTCCTGTTTCAAGATGAGAACAGATCTAAATAAATACTACCCAGAGACCTCTTACTTTCTTTGAAGCCTGCAGTGATATTTTTAATATTGCTGTGTAAAGATGACATATGTGAAATACAAAGACATTTGTTGGATAATTCCAACACTGAAGATTAAGTAAATATGATTTTACTCAGTATACTAAATCTGATGATAAAGAAGCTAAGTTCTCATCAGCAGTGGTTACGGTAACTAGCTTGCCTGATTTTCTCATGCTAGGGATAATTCTGCCTTGGGGATGTTACTCGTTGATACCTTTTCTCCATGACAGATGTTTAAGCTGATACTTCCTTACATGACAAGAGTGAAAATAGACCTAACATCAGTTACACTTGATGGAAATTCCCTAACATCAGTACAACCGGTAGAGACCCCAAGTCCTTTATCTTACCTCTCAGACAGCAGTTTGGCAGCCTTATATATGATAATGTAAGAATAATTGCTTATTACATTTCTGCTGTAACATACAAGCATTGTGTAATTCAGCATTAATGTCTGACAACCCAGCTGTCATCTTTCCAAAAGTACTTGCTTTCTACCTACTATAGCTGCTACTGCTTCTACTTCAAACCAAAGGAAGAGATTCTGCTCCAGGCCATTTCAACAAGGTGTAATCTTTTGAAAAGACAGATGTTTGTGCTGGAATTGTCTGATGGCTTTAAGGCTTATGCATACGTTTCAGTACAGAAGCGCTAAATTACTTGCCAGGTCCCGAGTTAAAGTTCAGGCCAGGACATCTTCTAGAGAAACATGTCAGTGACGCAAAATTAAGAGCAGCATGTTCACAAAAATAGTTTCAAATCACCTTTTAAACATGGAAAACCAAGAAGCTCTAGCTTTAAGGCTTATGTATCTGAAAGGACACTAAGAATGTATGAAATAGATGGAGTTGCCATTCTCTGCCCTTCTTCATTTCATTTCCCAAGAGAAATACTTCAGAGGGAGGGCAAATAATTCCTCACCTTATAAGGGATTTTATTATTTGAAGTAGTACGATAGTCCTTATTGACCCAACTTTGATTTGTAAGCTGATGATGAAATTAATTTGGCCTTTGGTATAACCACAATTAACTTCTCCAGAAGGGAGGTGATATGATGCCTTGCAGTAAAAAACAGCTCTTTGCAAGGAGCAGCACAGGGCCTTACATGTTGTTTGAGGTTTCAATAGACTTACGTCAGATTGAAGTGGTTCATCTGCCTCCCGTTGGTCCTCTGCACAGGGTCGAATTTCACCTTGGAGAATAAATTATGGAAATTCTTTCACATCAGAATGACTGACTATTATCGGATGCGGAAGTTTAATTCCTCATTCAGATTCCAGATAATGGACCAAACAAAGAACTGGAGGATGACAATGACTGAACAGTCTTTAATATTCTTCGTTTAGAAAGTCTGGTTAACCTGTCACTGCTAAATGAATGTAAGTGTTGTGTCTGTGTATACTTTAGACTCTGTCTTGTATTAATAAATGGAAGTAAGATAAACTACTTGAGCTTTAAAACTACTTACAAGGAATACATGAAACACTCCCTTCTTTTCATCTGGTAATAACTTGTTGAATGAAAGAGTGGGGAGGAAGAGAAAAGAAAATAAAATTAGGATCTCTTTTTTTTTTGTATATATATTCCGAAAGTTAGTCTTCTGCCATTAAATTATCAGAACACCAATCTGAGGCCTCTAATTCTGGAAAACTTGCTCAGTAGGATCACTTTGAGTCATGCTGGGATTACAGATAAGCAAACACAGGACAAATAATTCAGAAAATTAATATGGGATGTGTGGAGGAAGTTGAGTAAAGGAAAACTACAATGCCATTCATATAACTAACTAAATATATATATGTAAGTGTGTATATATGTGTATGCATAGATATAAAAAAATCCTTATGAAACTTCAAATTTCCAAGCTATTCTGTGCAAACATTTTACATCTATATAATCTAGGTCCTGGGACAAAAAAAAGAGACCACTTTTAGTGAAACAGCTTTGAAAGTTAGAACCTAAGAGTCTTTCTCCTTATGCCAACTGATCAATCCAGTTCAGTTAACCACATGCTTAATTTTAAGTTTGGACAATATGAAAATAAAATTAATGAAAAAATCTCAGTTGTCTGGTGCTGGAGCTCTAATGCAGTCTGATTCTGTCTGCCTTGTTAGGACCTGGAGAGGGCCATGGGCATTGGCAGCTGCTCATGGATTCCAGATACCAGAAGAAAATTTTGTTGGAATAGATTTGGGGGGTTTTGCCAAAATAAGAATTTTTCCATATGAAAATTACGTTTCTTTCCCCTTGTCTTGTTCAGCTTATGCCCCTCCCACCGTATCTCCTGACCCAGCTGCAAAACCTGAAGCTGCAGACTTGGAGGCTTCTGCAAATGCCACCGTCTACACACATGCCGAGGGCTACGCACTTCTTACATGCTACTTTATTTTTTTCGTAATTGTTTGTGGCCCATATCTGCAAGTGAACAAGGTGTCAGCAGCAGATAGTTAGCAGTAGAGTAACTATCAGTAGATCAAGTTTTTACTTTCTTCCTTTCCTCTGACCACCTATCAAAGCAGTATGAAAAGCTTTGCTTAGTGAAAACTCTGGGTATTCTCTGGGAAGAGAAAAAAAAAAAAAAGAAAAAACTCGAAGCATTTCAACATTAAAACACCTTGACTTCTTTGTTTGTTAAAAAAAAAAAAATTAAGATGCCCTGTATGTTTTTTTCAGAGCTCAGACTGGTTTAAAGTAAAGGAAAAGAATGAAATAAAATCTATTTATTTCATCTGGATCAGGTGGGCACCTTTGAAGCAATTCTTACTAGTTTCCTCCTGCACATTGGCCTGTTTGCACATTCTCCCTGTGTGAAGCATATTCCTTTTGAATAAGCCTGAACTGGAGGATGCACACTGGCTCTCCACTCACTAGAAGGTCTTTTGTCTACACGAACAGACCAGAGCTAATGCAGAGTAAGCTGCAAACACGCAGAGTACAGACCTCAGCACCAACTGGTTTACTCTGTAGATTCACTCCTATTGCAATACAATCCCTGGCAATGGAGACAAGCCAGGTCTCATCTGTGCTGTCCCATGGGCAGAGATTACCCCCAGCCACGAGTTTGCAGAGGCCAAACATCTCAGTGGAAGCCGTGCAGGTACGGATGCTGTACAAACACGAACATTAAAGAGACGATGCATCTGTTTGTCTTTGAAATTTGAACAATAGCGACATTTTGAGAGAACAATGGCTTTTGGAATTCTTTGGGGCAATTTGGTAAAGTAACTGTATGTCAAAGGATTTGCTAACAGCTGGAGAGATTTGAAAATGCACTCTCTTTCTTTTGTTAAGAAAGAATTGGCCCATAGCCCCTGCAGTATTGCAGAGATTTGAGATAATCTTGGAGAAGATATGTGCTTGCTTTGCACATATGTTCTAATTTCAGAATAAACCGCAGCAGGTGATGTGCCCTCCAGCTCTACTCCTCCCTTTTTTTTTTCTTTTTCAGAGGATCTGGCGTTCTTTTAGTTGGTATCTGATGATACACTGAACCCTAGGAATGCCAAGTTCCAGGTGGCTTGTCCCAAGCGATAGCTATACAGAGGTTATGGATATGCAGGGTCGCTGTGAAAATGACAAGCTCAAGAAGAATCACGCAGACTGCATGTGTGATTCCGGCTCCTTGCTTGCCCTCCATTGCAGCGCAGAGGACACACACATTTACGCTGCTGGTGAGGAAATTTCAGCAGAGCTAGGCGCTTGCAGAAGCAGCCTCCGTAACTTCTCTGCAGGCAGCTTGCTGTGCGGGCTGTGAGTGTGCGCCACTTTCCATCGCCTTCTCCAGGGAGCCCTACAGCTTCTTCGGGGAGGATGAGTGACAATGCCCCAACAGTAATTGTTAATTATTTTCCAACTTTGACAATTAATAACTAATAAGTTCTATCTAATCAAATGGGATTTCAAATCCATGGTCTAAACTCAATTAACTGTACTTTCAGAACGGTAATTTTTTTTCTTTTCCATTCCCTGAAGGCACCCTCTTCCTTAAGTTCTGGGAGGTGAAGATTAAGCTGACAGATGGTGTCAGCAGAAGAATGATTATGAGTTTTAAAAATCTTGATATTTTGGCTTAGTACACCATTTTTCATGCAAATACTGACATGGATATTAGCATCCAATTAAGAAAGTATAAAACTATGCCATTCTGCTGTGGTTTATGTTACAATCGTTTAATGTTTCATTAAAAACACTATGAAAGACTTCTCTGAAAGGGATAAAAATCAATGATGTATACGTCACTTCTGCTGCTTTGCTGTTCTGGTACTATGTGGTAGTGAAAATGGGTTATATATATTATTAAATTATTGTTAAACTGACTGATTTGTTGCTCGCATTTTACCAAAAGGATCGGTTTACATCATGGTACACTACCTGGTGTTAAGGTAGTGTCAGTAAGGTACTTAAGTGTTAACTCTTCTGGTATTTTCCTCTATGTGTTTTCATAGAGTACTTCCACATGGTTAAAGTTAGGCCAGGTTGTGTCTAAATGTATACCACTTGTTAGTTGGACAGGGACCATCAGGGATATGTGCTAGTCAGTGGTTTAAACATGAAAAACAACTGATGATCTACATGTAAATATTTTTAGATGTCCTCTCTTAATTCCGGTGCATCAGAGTAAGAAAATACGGAAATAAAGTCCCCTCAGAGAAGTCTGAGGAACAGTCATGGGTAGGTAGAAAGAAAATCAAAGCTGATCAGACATTCATTTGTGGTCATGGTGGCGGCTTTTGATGAGATTTCTTGGTGGCACGCTTTTCCTCACTTTCATGAGAGGTTTGTGCTGTCTGCGGAGGGGAAAACAACTTTTAAGTTAAAGAATTAGTACTTAAAAACTTTTTTAAAACTTAAAATCTTTTTGACCAAAGAGAAGAGAACACTGTGACTTCATGCTACCTTCGTGCTATCTCTGCAAAAAGGAGATTTCCCCATCTTTTGTAGTATAAAGGCTCTTGTGATGCATAGCTGCGGCTAAGGAAAAAGAGAGATTGTGAAATATCCAGGGAACAGCAATCCAGGCAGGGAACCCCCAGGCAAGAACAAAGGCATTAATATGACATGCTATCGTAGACATATAGATGACACTATTGCAGCATTTCTAAATTATTTTTGTTTTCAACATTTTCAGAAAAAACAAGATCAGCAAATATCAAGGTTTGGGTTGGTTTTTTTTTTTTTCCCCCCTGGGAACACTTATTTTCTCAGCAATTCCTTTGAAAATTACGTTCTCTGGCATTAGAAGTAATGCTCTGACATTTTATTATCACTAGATTCACATCACCTTTTAAAAATAGATAATAAATGCAAGGAAATTTCCCAGTCTCACACTGATGTGGAGTCAAATATGAAATAACCTAAGCTTATTGCAATAACTTCAAAATATTTCATTTAATTTGAGTATTTATCCCTATAAACAGCATTACATAGTTAGCTTAAAATAAAAATCAAATTAATGCTTTGGAATGTCTTTTTAAAGTTTTCTAATGAAATCTCTTGATAATTTTAAAATATTTTCCAAAGTGTTTTTAAGACAAAAAACTTCAAGACATGATTTTTCATAAATGCCAGAGTTTTAATATGCTAGAGTTTGTTATTTTAACCAAGAAAGGTGTAACGCAACTATAGCTATATTAATTAATATATATTATGTACTATATATATTAATTAATATATATGTTAAATGACCAACTATAGCTATATTAATTTACCTCTTTCTTGTAGACAGGCAAAATGTATAAATCTCCTCCTTCTCATCACATTTATTGTCAATGAACAAAACATAATAAGGAAAACCATTCAAATCTCATTAAATTCTGTTTTCATGAGAAACTTCTAAAAGTTTGGACATGCAGCCACAGTATTTAGCAAATTAGTTAAGTGTTACACGATAGATAAACCAGAGGCATGCTAGTACATAGTATTAAACAGAGATAATAATATAATGCAACTTAACCATCCCATCACAGACTGCACTAACTCACATTAGCTTACGTGTTCTTCATCTTGAGAGTAAACACTTGGACAGGTGTCAGGCGTTGACTTACCAAACTGTAAGTTGATCATCTCAACAGGCGTGCAATTTCTAGGCTAAGAAATCTGTGACACCTCTCCTTCTTGCTTTCTTTTTCTCCCTTTCTATGAAAAGTGGACATCGATCCCGACTTCCTGTCTCCTGCAGCTTCTGACATACTGCAAAGCAACCGCTGGATATAGGAAGGATGATGAACCTGTACAGATCAGTCTGTAAAAATGGCAGTGGAAGTTATGGGTGGTAAATAAGAAGCAACTCCGCCATCCAAACAATGTTGCACCGTGAATAGCAATTGCTGGGTTACGAATATTGCCTGAAGGTTGCCTTCCTTATTCAGAGGCATCAAAATGTCCAGTGGGCAATTCGTCACCTCTCTAATCCTATTAGAAGTAATGGAAAAATGCCAAGCCATTTTCCACAAATCTTCATTAGCTGTCTTAAAATTCATAGAGCTTTGAAGATTAGAGTGCAACTTTAGTCAAGAACAAGGACTTACTCTTAGTCAACCATGAAAATCTAACCCTATGTTAAAAAGGCATCGACAATTTCAGTTCTAAAGCATGAGAACAACAAAGTATCAGTTATGCTTTTTATTTGGAGATGTTGAAGTTTACTGGTTTTATTTCATTTGCACATGAGTGGGTAATAAGATTGTACTGGAGTCCATGCTATGAAGACAAGCTTCACAGTAACTCCTAATAGCCATTACCTTTGTGTCTGATATCACAGAGAACACGGAACAGTTTGGGTTGAAGGGACCTTTAAAGGTCATCTAGTCCAACCCCCTTGAACTGAGCAGGGACGTGTTCAACTAGACCAGGTTGCTCAGAGCCACATCCAAACTAACCTTGAATGTTTACAAGGATGGGGCATCTACCATCTCTCTGGGCAACCTGTTCCAGTGTTTCACCACCTTCACTATAAATTTTTTTTCCTTATATTTAGTCTAAATCAACCCTCTTTTAGTTTAAAGCCATTACTCCTTGTCCTGTTGCAAGAGGCCCTGCTAAAAAGTCTATCCTCATCTTTCTTGTAGGCCTTCTTTAAGTACTGAAAGGCTGCAATAAGGTCTCCCTGGAGCCTTCTCTTCTCCAGGCTGAACGACCCCAGCTATCTCAGCCTTTCTTCACAGGAGAGGTGTTTCATCCCTCTCATCATTTTTATGGCCCTCGCTGGACCTGCTCCAAGAGGTCCATGTCCTTCTTATGTTGGGGTCTCAGACCTGAATGCAGTACTGAAGGTGGGGTCTCACCAGAGAGGAGTAGAGGGGCAGAATCTCCTCCCTCAACCTGCTGGCCACACTTCTTTTGCTGCAGCCCAGGACATGGTTGGCCTTCTGGGCTGTGAGCGCACATTGCCAGCTCACATCCAGCTTTTTATCCACCAGTACCCCTAAGTCCTTCTCCATAGGGCTGGTCTCAAAATCTACTTGTAAATGTTTTAAGATTTGAAACACTAGTGTAATAATCAGTAGCTTAGTTAATTTTGCAAACTCCTCTTGTAAAATTTTCAGAGATTGATGTACATTTTTATGGTTGGTATAGAGGGTTGGAAAAAGTGTAATGTCATGCAATGGCTAGAACAAATGCTAGACAAATTCAAATTCAAAGGAGTATATTACAGATAGGTAGCCAGTAGGACAATTTACCTAGGGAAGCCACATGTACTTAGACACCTAAAATCCCCATAGGAGTTACTAATTTCATTCAAAGAGCAAATATTTTAAATATTTTCTTCCAAAAAGTCAAAATACTGTCATCTCAAAAAGAATAAAAAATCAGAACATTTTTTCTCAGTGAAATATTTTGACATCTTTTTGCAACATTACTTCACGCTTTTTACCAGGTCCCACGATATACGGTGCTCGCATCATTCCAGGAGGAGCCATGTGGGAATGTAGTGTGGACAATCTAAAACAAAGCAGCTGCCTACTTTGTAGAAAATAAAGAAATTGGGGATTCTTGCTACAATATTTAGAGCCTCCTGTGGTTTTTATTTGTCAAATATAAACCAGCAGTTTTACAATATCATTTAGTCCTAAGTGACCTGTTTTTTCTCTGAAGGGATTCAGCCATACAGGATACAGACGGGGGCTATTCGTCAGTTTGGAGATAAGGATGTAAGTGAATACTCCACTGGATCAGCCCAGGGCTGAGAGATAGAGGTGAGCAATGAATAAAAACTTATGATATCTGTTCAGGGATGGGCCTGCCATTTATCTCACACTGTACTCTGGCAAAGAAAACTCAAGGGAGTGTACATTAGAGAATAATCAGACTAATGATCTGCAGAGATTCTTATGTTAATATTATCTTTTTATACTAAAAGTATGCTTTTAGCTAAATGCCTTTTCAGTTCCCTTCCTGGGCGCCTAAATGAATGAAAGGGTGATAATGGCACTTTCATTATTTTAGGAACATATTTACACCTTAATGAAAGAGCTCTTGGGGGACACAAAAGACAGAGATGCAAGTGCTTAAACTAATAGGAAAATGTTTTGTGGATTGTGTAAGAAACAAACTAAACCGCTCACCATGTTATCATCTTCAAGAAAAAAACTCCAAACGGTAATGAGATTTATAAAACAGCAGTCAAATTTTATCCTGTCATTGTACCATGCAGTCTATTTCTGTAAGTTATGAGGAAGAAACCTGCAGTAAAGTTTCTTGTATGACCAAGAACTGAGGAATTTGTTTCCATCCGTGAAATCACACCATTTTCTTTCGTGACAAATTTCATCTTTTAAAACAATGACTGACTAATCTTCAAATACATATAGCCATCAACAACCTTCAGACACCAATGTATTTAAAAATTTGTGTGTCTCTGATCTTAACCATTTCAAAGGCATGCATTTTTAAGAAAAATTTAAATAAGGAGGTTTATCCACTGCGGTACATTAAAATTACTTATAAATTTGTGGAGTGGCCAAGTTCTCGTCTTGTAGTGTTCTGGACAGTTCTCAGGTCAGTAACTAGCAAGATGCAACATCTGAAGTCTAACAGAGGAATGCAGTAAGAATTTTCCCTTCAGATGGCCTTTCTTAACTTGGCATTTGGTAATAGAAAAAAAAAAACATACAAAGCCAGAAAATTGAGGATGAAATTCCCATATGAAGTCAAAATTTAAAGCAATACAAAACACTGAAATATGCCAGCATTTGATCTAAGGAGCCTGCAGAATTAGCATAATGAGCATATGTTCATGTTCAAAGATAACAGACATTTTTGATAACCCTCCCTAAACTTAGTTCATCTCTGATTTACATATTTAAATGTTCTTTTTTTGAATGACTTAAATCAGGGTCACCTTCATCATTTGTACAGAAATATACACACATATCTTTCATTTGTATAAATGTTTAACTACAAATATTGCACCTCAAATTTCACACAGTAAATTTGTTTCAGATTTCTCATTTTCTTATCCAGTATTTTTCTGATGTATAATTACATTTTCTTTTCCTGCATGTGTGTCAAAACTCTGCCTGCATAAATGATACCTGAATATCATTCCTCCACATCTGAGTTCGCTATTTGTTGGATCACTTTTCTCTCTCCTCCAGAATCTTCTCTTTTGAACGCCTCAGCAAAGTCCATGCTGGACGAAGCAATCTAGCTGGTTTTCAGCAGAACTTGTATATTTCCGTGAATAATTTTGCAACATTGCAATTCTTCTAGCACAAGCCATTTCTGCTAAACACTTCTGACTAGCTCAAGTACTAGCCATGACTAAAGAGCATGTGGTTTGGACAGACCAATAGGATGAGCTAATAGCATAAATCCCATAATTCCATGAAAAAAAAATTCCATAATTCCATGAAAAGCATTGGTAAATTACTAAAAATGCCCAATCACAAAATTATTTTAAAAAGTTGTGCAAGCTTCTGGAAAATGCAGGTGTCTCTTTTCTTGTTATATATGGTACTCACAAGAATCACAGTATTCATGGGAACCATATAGGAACATCCACATTTTTACCTAAAAAGAACAAATTTTAAAATTCTTGCCTTCCTAAGCAGCTAACTGTCGTACGACAAATAACCAAGGCCTAAGCACATTTTGCTAAATGTAACATTTAAGCTGTGACCATTTCCGTCTCGTATTTGGCTAAAACACAAAGCTATATCTCCAAGCTGGCCTTTGCTGTAGAGATGTTTCCATCCAGAACAAGCCAGCCCTTCTTCCTCACATCTCCAGCTGCACTGCTTACTTGGAGGATAACACCAGACTGGAAGCAGGTCCTGACAGTGCTCTGTACATATCTAAATCCTTCTTGTAACTGATGGAAAAAGTATCTTCTCCCTTTAGATTTTTTTTTTCTTTGCTAAAGTGAGCTCTGATTAGGGTCTTTAAGTCAAATTCCACATGAAGATATCACAGATACTCGTATTAGGATGGATAGATCTCTTGGCATTTGTATGAGAAAAAGCCGGACATTTAATCAGGTCCAGTTTGGAGCTGTGCTTGTGTTCCACATGTAATTATCCTCTGCAGACCAGGGAAACTTGCCAAAGGCACTACTGTACCTTTTTACAGCAGGTTACGTACTTGCATTTTATATAGGAATCCCCAAAGATACTTCAGGGCAATACTGGAGAAGCAAACTGCGTTAGTTGCCAGGCAAGTGGATACGCAGCTTCCACGGCCTCAAACAATGTTTTCTCTTTATTAGGAAGTTTTAAAAATCCTGCATCCATTCTCACACTTTGGCTACACTATTAAAAGCAAACAAAATATACTGTGCAGTGTTAGAAAGGATGCATTAGCTCTTTTATCATTCATGCTCTTGGTTAACTAAGGTCGTTCATCGGTGTTACGAAGCACCCACAGCGAGTGCAGCCAACCATACCACCCAATGCCTTGAACGCTGTGTATACATACTTGAGCTCCTAGAAAGGCCTGGGGCACTGAATGAGCTCGTTATTACTATCGGGTCACATAAGCATTTTGAGGCTGTTTGATGTTTTCATACTCAGTCCACTGGCTGCCGGAGGCACTTCCAGACCACCAGGAGTGAATAGGGATTAATCTGATTCTTTCTCAATACGAGTATTAGAAAAAATACCAAAGTATCTCCAAGTATTATGATACTAACTGCACATTTTGTATATGGAATAACCGGGTTTTCAGAAGAATAAAATGATCCCTCAATTCTTTTCCACTCACTACAGCACCTGGTTCTTCCACTGGCACAGCTAATGCCATTGAAGCTCTTCACCTCACAGTAAAAGCTGCAGTAAAAGGTCTCACTCCTGTAATCTGTTTCCTTCTCTCAGACCAACTCCCTCACTCACTCCAGTCTCGGGACTTTCTTCTCTTCCACTTGCCCTTAACACCATGTTCTCTACTACCCACCTCGTTCCCTCCAAACTGTAGAAGTTGCACGTGTGGCCATTCTCACACTGAGATGGGAGCAGTGGAGCTGTCCAGAGAAGAGCAGCACTGTGGACCACACCTTCATCGCCAGCTCACCCAGGAAAAGCCACCTGAGCTGCAAGGAGAGGGAGAAGCAGAGACAAACGCACGTCAGGGCTGTCAGAGCACAAGGTCTGTACTCGGCTGCCAGGGAAGGTGCATGTGCAGGTTCCAGATGATACAGCACAGCTACCAGAGAAGGAAATATTTCACACCAGTGTATTGAACGTTATGTATTCATCAGCTCTACAACCAATGGTTTGAGAAGACAACGCCATCAAAACAAGTGGTTTAGACTCAAATGAATGTTGCGTATTTTAGAAGTGGCACCAGCGAGATAGGCTCAAAGCACTGCACTGAGAATGGGTTAAAATTTGACCTGTACAATAATGGTTAGAACTTCATGGAACTCTGATATTCTGATATAAACTCTTTCTCTCTGCATGTTTATTTTCTCAGTCCTTGAGCAAGAGACCAGCAAATATTTGGGGTAAAATGACATAGAAACAATGTTTGGTTTTTTACTACTGAAACTGAAGATGAATACTATCCAAAAAGAGTAAATATACTCTTTCAAGTGTAATATTTACTTGATTTCCACCAAACGGAATGAAATCATTTATCAATGCAGTGGGTTTAGTGCTAAAGAAAATATCTTGTTTTTATGAATGACATGCCACTCAGGGGATCAAAAAAGCCCACTTGCCTGGCAGTGTGCATGAGGGCCAGACATAATTACTTATTTGATATACATGTATGTTTATTAACATTTGTTAAAAATAAAATACTGCTACCCTAGACCTGTATGTACGTGGAAAGTTTATTTTCTTATGATAACTGTTCGTTATTCACAGCAAATAAAGCATCCTGTGGTTTATGTAAAACAAGCATTTTCAGCTCTGTAAAGAGACAAAAAGTGGCAATCTGAATGGTTTCCCATTACAAAAGCTTCCTTCACATTAGACATGTACAAAATCCCTCCGGCCCCCACCAATGAAAGAAAAAAAGGCTGAAGTATTAAATTATTGTTAGGCCTGGTTAGCACTTCCAGTTTACGACAAGCTTTCGTCTCACCATTGCAGGTTATCCCCGGATCTGAAACCATGAAGCCAACCTGCAAAGGACTATCTTCAGTGTTATATGAAAAGGATGGTATGATATAGATTGTGGCATGAATCTTTCTTTGCTATCTGGAAATGTGGTGAAGTGAACGATCTTATTAAGTGATCATAGGTCCTATAAACAAATTTGGCATACACCCCAAGGAAAATTAGTTTCAGGTTTAATCCCTAACGAATTGATCTTTACTAAATCAATTGTTAAAATTAGTCAATCCTTTGAAATAATATTATTATGGAACTTAATTTTCCATCAATTTGGAAACCAAGCATTTTTTTCATCAAATTAGGAAGGTCCTGATTCCTGTAGCAGTAACAATCAAGAAAGTCAGACAAAAATACCTGGAATTGTATGGATATGCCTAGAAAGCATTAGTCTAGCAGTGTTAATCAGTTGCTTCAGTCCTTCCTAAAATAATTTTATTCAGAATTAAGATTGGGAAAATTGAAATTATATCTGTAATTTAGACTTCCTAAAAAAATCTGTTATGAAACCTTCTAGAGCTAAAGAATTTAAGGCAGCAAATGTAATTGTGGATGCCATAATATATCATGAATGAAAGGAGACTAAAAGCAATGGTAAAAATGATCCCTAGTAAAACCTTGCTGAAATGCATTCGGTGAATTTAAAAAAAAACCCAACCAACAACAACAAAAAAAAACCTACAACATAAAATGCATAACAACTATACTTAAGTCCTGGATAATGACCTTCTCAGATTGCTATTAAACTGGTATATGGCACAGTAGTACAGCACATAAAGTTACAGATTTTTTTCGGTAGTCTCAAATACAATAAAAATGCTCAAGTTTCCTATGTTCATATAAAAGAAAAACGTCATTTTGAAAACAAAGACCTATATTTGAGTTCCACTTTTTCAGGAAGGTTTCAAATCTTAGAAGTGTAAAATAAAAAAAATCACCTCACAACAAAATGAACTGCCTTTTTCTTCCTATTCACTTACGTCCAAAAACCTACTGATGTTTCATTCACCTGCATCTAATTAAGTTCGAGTGGGAGGATGGGTTTATTTGCTTTATTTGCCTTTCTTTTCTTCTAGGAAAGCTGACCTGATTATTGAACTTGTCTCCGTGGTAAAAACCTAAAATATAACTTTCTTGGTGCTGTTATTTTCCCAAGACATTCACAAATTGCACAGTTCTACTTTTGCAGGTTATCAAAATCTGCCTATATGAAAGCTTTAAATGGAAAAGTGAAGTTAAAGAAAAACCTTTCTAACATTCCCAAGCAATGAAGACTAATTTAACTTATTGTTTAATCTGACAAATAAGCAAATGTTTATTTAATATCTAGTGACTAAATTGTCAAATAATTGTGTATTGGGCTTGCCTACTTTAGTTGCCTTCGTTTACCTACCAGTCTTCATTTATCCACAAGAGTGTATCATACTCTTCATCTTTTATCTTCTAAATATCAGACAGTTTGATATTTGCCTGGTGCCAGCCTATGTTCAGTATATAGTTTTATTACAGAAGGATGAAACGGGTTTTGCAAATACAAAATCTCCCAGGTTGCCGTCAGAGAAGTATAATACTTCAATATAAGTGTTGTTATAATGAAACTGAAAATCATACTATACCAAAAGAAAACATGGAAGATGGAAAAGGAGTACACCTGCACCAGAGTTTTATATACTAGCCGCAACAGGAGTTAAAAGGTTAACTCTTGTCTTACTAAATTCAATGGCAGATTTGCAACAGCAAGCTGACGAACAGGCAGCTATTCCCTGACACACTAGTTCCTCTATGAACATTAATACTTGGACTAACTTCAAAGTTGGCTTTTTTAAGCCCTAAATATCTATTCATGCAAATAGCCACCAGTTTCTGCACTAGGTGGGAAATACTGCAAATGTTAATCAGTTGAAAAAAAGAGTGAAAGCTCTTGCAGTTACCCCAGCAACAAAGACACTTCCCAGCCAGCATTTGATGTAGCTTTCACGTCTCATTGCTGCCGTATTTCCATGTTTTCAGGTTCCAGCAAAGTGATCAAAATATGTGTATTTCTTTACTTAAAAACAAAACAAAAGGAAAAAAAACCAAAAAGGGAAAGGATGACATATATTGAATATGTTGCGTTCACAGCAAATTATGATTCATGATATTCCTCACTTTGTTTTGTTCATTATCTGGCTTTTGAAAAGTAGGCATGTGGCTGCCTCACTAATATTTACAGCACATGCTAAAACTGATTTCTCTGTGATCAAAATCCTTCATTTCTTACTTGCTTGTTTACTTTTAAGCACAATATTGCTCTTCAGTTAGGCTGCATTATAGAAGCGTGTATAGTAACGACAACTTCTTGGTTGTGTTCTTTATACCACTGACATTCAGAAAATTAATTTAAAATGACATAATGGTTTCATAGATTGTTTTCAATAATGGTAGATGGTCACAGTTTGACTCCTAGATAATATTTCTAGAGTGCCTTTTTTTTTCCTAGAAAGGCTTTGTAAGCATTAGAGATACACGAATTAGAAAATTAAATTTATTGAAATATGTGCTTAAATGCCTTGAAATTAAACTACCATTCATTAAGAAGTGATTATTATTGTTGACCAGTAAGTCTCTTGACGAAGGAGAAATGAAAGCTGTGGAGTCTGGGTATATGACAATTGTAAGGTGGTTTGTTTACACATATATGTCCCAGCCCAAAGCCGTGGGTGACCAGATGGCTTATAGAGCATGTCCTCAGCCTACCACAGGGTTTTAGATGACAGGAAGAAATTCTGCCCTGAGAATTGTTTCTGACAAAGAATAAAGTCTGAGGCTGTACACTCAGAATTTAGCATGACAAAACCAGATTAAAAAATATTTTTCCAAGGTTGTGCATTTTGCTTGCTTGATCAGGAAAAATAACAGACTGTGTAAAAGTGATCATTTCTTGAAACACCACATGAGTGTTTTCATCATCTGTAAAAGATGTGAGATAATTACCTCGGGAGGTAAAAGTTGGGAGGACTGCCCAGCAACTCCCTGTGAAGGGCTACCGATCAGTTAAAGAAACATCAAACTCTGTTCTTATATAAGATATGTCAACGCCTCAATATGAAGGTGTGACTTGTGCAACCAAGCGTGCTAGACACTTCCCCTGGGCAATGAAAACAGTGGTTAAGAAGTGACACTCTGGTATGGCCTTGCATGGCTTCAAGAAAGGTGCGAAGCATGAGGCATGTATGTGGTGTTAACCCCCACTCCAGTCTGCACTGCGACATCGGTGCTACCGTTGCATAGCCTGCCTGAGCTGCTGCTGATAGAAGTGCCGCGAGTTACTCAGACTACTGTTGTATCTTCATTCTGCTGCCAGGACTTACCTTTAAATGACTTTTTGGAATTACTCCAGATATATCACAGTCTAACACACATAAAAATTGGAAACAAAGCATTTATTGAACTACATGGTTTATATACTACTTTGTGTCCACAACCTAAACGAATAATTACTTATCTGCTAAAAATGTGTAGTACGTCTTGGATGCTATATATACAGCAGAGTAAGACATTATTTGAAAAAATGAAGCCTGGGCTTCTAAAATAAATAAAAAAAAATATATATCATATTTATATACATTTTGAATTCCTTATCTTCCTTCTTTGAAATTATGTTTTATACATGCAGTTGAATCACTATGCTAAACTCTCATTGGCACACAAACTCATATCTTTTTGCAAGTCAGTTGGCCGCTTTATAGTGCATTACTGTATTTGGAAAACCACAGCTGGTGAGAACTGGCACGTCGTGGAAAAATACAGAGTATATCAGATATTTTTAGTTCTGAAGTGGGCTGTTGGAGAAAGGCAGTGGAGAACCCTTGCCAAACAAAAAGTGCATATACAGAAATTACTATGTGCCAAGAAACTCTGGATACCTCAAGAATGCTGCCTGCAGACAGTGTACTTTAAACTCTCCTTAATAAAGCAGTCTGAAATACAGTCACATTTAAAGAAAGGTCTCACCTTGGCATGCAGTGATCATACTTCTGCCCTCTGTTCAATTGCAGTCACTGTGAAAGCTTCAGTGCACTTCTGAGGCCTGAGGCAAACTTAGGGGAACATTCCATGTGCACCAGTGGACACTGGCAGTCTCGGTGCTTTTGTAACAGATGGAAACTGCAGCACATAACATCTAAGAGGAAATACAGTGGAGTTACCAATGCATCGAAAACCTGAAACAAATGACAAAGCAAAAAATGAGCCCAAGTCTGGTCAGCAACTTAAAAGCTGAAACAAAGAAGGTACACCTAAGAAATCATTCATTGTTGCTATTTCTTTGTGACAAATATCTATCTGTTGAGCAAACCTTGGAACAGAGGTCTGAAAATATAAAACATGGTGGAAAAAAGAAAATACCATCTATAGTGCTGGCTGTCAATACTTCTAGTCCTGTTCTTCCTATACTCAGCGGTGACGCTACCATCTCCAGATGGCGAAAGTCATGACTCTAGCTGTGCAGTCTAGAAAGAATTGTCTGGTTGCATCTATGTGAGAAGTGTTACAAGACCAAGGGCTCAATTCGTTTATTCTTTCTGGAGAAGACAGCTTCATTCGCACTACACCTGATAGCCACTCTGCAGATCCATACCAAGGACACATTGTCACTGTAGCGCCTGCAATTCAGCCTTCTTCCCCAGCAAACTGAAAGTTTGAAGCCACTAGGACTTGTGATGATGCCTCAATTAATTTTGGGCTGAGTTTATTTTAAAAAGCTCTCTTTGACATTGCTAAGCAGTAAAACAAAACTTCAGTAATATTAAAGGTAAATTGCAGTGTGCCCAAGGTGGCCAATAGCATCCTGGCTTGTATTAGAAATAGTGTGGCCAGCAGGACTAGNATCTTAAATGCCTTTTCCAACCAAAATTATTCTATGATCTCATTTAGTTTAGATATTTGCAAAATATACCTGCCTCTGTCTGAACTAGTTTTCTGGGTTCCCATTCTAGTCAACAGAGATCTAGCTGATTCATTCAGTGGGCTCTAGGGTACAATTCGTCTGCCCAAAGCAGGCACCTGCTTTAGGATGATGTGAAGTATACTTTAAACAGTAATGGCTAGATTTTTTTATTTGTTATAAGAAAGAACATAGAGCACCTAGATCACTTGCACGTGTCTATGTTATATTCCTTATAAAGTCACCTCAATCCCATCCTTAAGGACCAATACATTTCAAGTACAGATTAGAATCCATATTATGGATGTCCATAAGGCAGAAAAAAACCTATTTTCCATATCTTCATGCTTTAGGTCATAAGCCAGCCACCTTAGGGGCAAGTAATGGCCTCCAAAGAAACAATATCCTTAACTGCCTCTGACAGAGCTTGTAAGAGCTTTTTACAGACAGCAGGGTAAGGACACTGTTTAGACATAGTCATGTTTTGTCCTGTTGACTGCACAGAGAATTTTAATATGGAAAGCCGTTCCTTCATCGGAAAAGGCCCTGAAAATAGAAACGTTCATGTGGCCCATTCATTTTTAGAACAGTTAATCATAATTGATCCTTACACAATGAATACTAAATAAGAGTTATTATTAATAATGAATAATAAGAATGAATTATAATGGTGTGTTTATTAGGCTATCAATAATTAACAGGGATTTGCCATTTATTGTAAATACTGTTGCTGTTTCTGTTGCAGCTTTGGATGGCGCAATTTATATGGTAATTTTATATGAAACAGTGCCAATTACAGCATGGCTATTACAATAGAGTAGAACCAAACGATGACTTTATCAGTTTTGTTAACTTTTTCATTTTATTCATTGTTAGCGCAGCCCGCAATGTAAACATGATGTAGTGAAAGGAATAAAGAAGTGCTGTGCAACTCGAATAACTTTGGCTAGGAATCTGACTTCCCCCAGGCAACCACACAGCAGAAACAAATACAAGGAAGTGGAAATAAAGACAGGCAGGTCAGCATTAATATGAAGCAGAAAAAAGGGTATCAGGGTTTGTTAACTATAAATACCTGCTGAAAGTGCCACTGACAGGAAGGAGAGGCAGAGTAACATCACCACAGAGAATAACGGCAGTCATGACAACAGAGGCACAGAGCAGCGCGGGATCCCTCCACACGATCCAATCATTTAGGTAACACCAGGGCTGGATTTAACAGCGGTGTGGTTGGAGACAAGCGTGTACACAGCCTCGTGCCTCCTACGGCACATGATCCAGACAATGGGCGTAGGGCAGTGATAGTGTGTACCTTTTAAGTTTGTCGATCCAGAGCCTGTTTGAGCTTATGCTATCAATAGAAATACAAAATTACGAGGCTATCGGAAAAGCTAACCAGAAGGATACACACGATGTCTTTTACAGCAGGAAAACTCAGCATAACCACCTTATATTGGAGTATAGCTTCCATTAAAGTCTAAGTCTGGATTTTTCTGAAGAAATAGTCTGCCATATGTGATCACTACACCTCTGGAAAAAAGAATAGTTTTCCTTGTAGCAGGGAAGATCTTGCATTTCAGCTGTACCTAGTAAAAACCAAAATATTACTGAATGAACTTATACAGGAATTGACAGTATATTGACTGGCATAAAAACCACAATAAAACCCTGAAACATGGTTTAAAATAAAGGACTTGCAAATATTTAAACACTCCAAAGGTTGGGAAATTTGCCATGTACATCAGTAATCTCGCTGAATGTTAACATTACAGACTGCAACTAATTTAAAAGGAAAAGCGTTTCCAATATGTGTTCTGAACATCCTAATATGTGATGAAAGTGGAGATACATGGTAGAGAAAAGCAGG
>VZSC01017789.1:867531-927381 GCA_013398225.1 Steatornis caripensis
CCCCCCCCCCAACTTCGGGGAGGGAGAGGGTTAACAAAGAGCGTCTGTCGTTCGCTTAATAGCCAGCCCAGCTTTAAACCGTGACAGGAACTGATCTGTCCTCCACTATCCTGTATAGTGACCCATACGTTATCTCTTAGTATTAACAACATAAACAAGTATATCACTATGATTTCTCATTATAGTTTCAGAGATACTTTGCTAACTGTAATTAGACATTCTTTTGGTCTGAGATATATTAGCTTACTTCCTTTCAGTTGTAAAGCATGCTTTACTGAAATTATAGATCTACTGTTTATTTGCCCACCTCATTATTATTTATTTATGCTACTGTTTTTCATTTTAGTTTGACTTACATTAATAATTTCACTATTAAACTGTTCAAGCCCACTGTACTGAACCCTTCCTGTCGAAACCTACTCTTGCAGTTGGTTTTGAAAACTGAGTAAGAAAATGTTACTTCAAATCAAAGTACTCCATAGTGCAAAAGACATAAAAAACTAGTAAAGTACACGCTACCTTAATTGCTAGGTCAAGATGATGAGGCTTGCAAAAATCATAACCTCTTAAAGGACATTAATAAGGAAAATCACATACAACTAATAATAAAAGCCACATTGATGCATCAGTAATTTTGTGTAACCAAAAAAAGTGCTACAGGTTAATAAGAAAAAAAAAATGCGAAAACCAGAAAAGCTATAGCCAATTAAAAATAATTCGAATAAATCTTAGTTTCTTATTTTCACAATATTGAAATATTTCTGTTGGCAGCTGACCCAGAAGTCAGCCACATATTTTGTTGATGTCAATGAAACTATTTGGGCTACCTTCTAGTTTAGTCAATCTCAGAATGTGGCCCACTGCTAACTTCAGCAGGACTCTGACAATATATTTCACAGGTGATTAAACTCAACATGTGCAATATCCTTAGCACATTATATTACCTCCAAGCAACGTCTACGAGATGGAAGAGGAAAAATTAAAGGCTCTAATAAGAGCTGAGCAGAGTGGGCATTCACTACCTATCACTTTCGAAAGTAGTTTCACCCTGTGTTTCACTACAATGTTAAGAAATACACAAAAAAAGCACATTGCTGCATGACAAAATGTATCTGTCCTCTGTTCATAACGTTATTTCTTTTGATGCTGAAGGAGCTCTAAAAGGAGCACAGAGATAGAAGGGGCTGAGAGACTCAGAACACTTCTATTAACCTATTAACTCACCGCCCCTGAGGGCTTGTTCATCATGGTGCCTATCAAAGTGTCAGTCTTTTCTATTACCTTTTTCTTCAGAAGATGTCTGTCTATCATTGTCATCCTCTTCTAGCAGGATTATTCATCATTTTGGGTGAAGCCAAATAATTCATTTTCATGGCTGTCTCCGTTAGCGAGTCAGGAAGGAAAAAAAGTGTTTTATTCAATGAAAGAAAAATGATGGTATTGACCTCTTAATCATTTTCTTTTATTACTTAATCCAAAAGGTTGGGAGGAGGTTCTGCAGTTTATTATACCAGCAGTCACTGACACCATTATATTTCAGGGTGTAGCAATACGTTCTGCTTTTCAGCAGCTTGTAAAACTAGCCATAAACATGAACTCCAGGCAAGAGTTTGTCATAGTGTACTCATGGCTCTTGATTCACAGCACTAGTTGACTCGTATGGTTAGTACTGTGGTACTCCTTCCAGATTTCCAGTTCACACTTGGTGGTAGGCTGAGATAGCTAGAAATCACAATGGGTTGTGGTGATGAACTGCAGCCTTGGTCTCCTGGAGCTGTATGCTGCTGGACCAAGTGTGCACCGAGATACTGTAGATTTTGCTAGCGATTTTACAAAGGCCAGCTTTGCCTAAATGTTAGGCTCAGAGCACCTGGATCCACATTATTATGTAGATCATTATTACTATATCGATTACGTCTTGTAAGTAGCAAGACTACACAGGACACGTTCTACTGAGCAATATAATTTGCAAAATTAAACACTTAAAGCAAAATAATAATACTGTTAACCCTCATCAGCTTCAGCCATATAATAAGGTGAACAGAACAATACTAGGTGAATCTTCTAGAACTTTGGACATGACACCATTAGTTCTGACTGCTCACTGTCCTAACACACTTTTCACTATCCCCATAGCTACTAAAGTTACCAGAAGAATCTCCATAATTAAATACATAGATGTTTCAGAAAATGTATTAAATAAGGCAAAAAGCCCAACTTGCACCCTATTCCATGTTAATGTCCTGTAAAAGTCAGCTTCCAGCTCTTGAGAATTTACAAAGTTAAGTGGCTTGAGTTAAGCAAAAAATAGGAAGTTTGCCTGTTTTTGAATTTGTCTTTTTGGATTACTCCAGGTTGAACAAATCCTTATCAGTTTGTTTTTTTTTTCTTATGAGTATCTTCATGTTGATGCTCTAATTACAAGAAACCAAGCTCCTATTGCCACTATTACTTTACTGACGAGCACTAAGTTTCCATCTTCTCTTCTTCACCTCTGCCTTGACTGCCTATTTTCTTAAAAGTTTTAGCAACTTAATAACCTTGAGATCACCTCTCCCATGTTAGATTTGGTAAAAACTTGCTGCACATTCAGAATGCTGCAATCACAGGAAAAAAGATAAAGTATTATAGCAAGGAAGAAAACATCAGAAAAGCATGACACAGTAAAGATAAACTCATCCTAAACTCAGTCTTGCGAATGCCTTGTAGGAGCATACTCTAGTAGAGGGGCAAATGCGCCTTCTATCATGGTCTGAACGAAAGACTAATGAAGTAAATTGGAATCATTCTTTTGACTTCACTAGGATTTGGATTGAGGGAGAGAAAGAGATAATGGGTAAGTCTACTGGACAAGTCTACATTGTGTCTGATGCAAACTCTCACCACTCTCCCAGCCAGCTGGGCACAAATCAGCTCCAGAGCAGAGCCACAGTTAGCATGGCACAGAGCCCAAGCTAATAAGGTCTGGAGAAAGACAGAGTATATTATTTCGAGCTCAGAACTGAACTGCTGCAGCCATAAGGCTCCTGGCCAGCTTGGCACTTCAACCGAATAAACTTCACATCTGCCTGGCAAAGTGCTTCAACATCTGCCTGAAAAATCCCACATAAATACATTCATTGCCAAGCAGTTACAATCATGGCATATTCCTTACAATCTAAAATGTGACTGCACTACAAAATCCCCTAAATATTTGTACAGAAGCAGAGCTCAAGAAATAATCACTTGGCTAATTCTTGATAGTCTGGAGATGATGTCTTATTACTCTACAACGTCAATTGCTCAAGTACTGCTAAAGAAGACACTTCAGAAACATTGAGTGTGTTCTCACAATCACACTCCCAAGAGCTGTATTTGTCAGGGATGTCCGCAAGTAGTTTCAGGATAATTGTGCTGACCTAATAAAACCATATGTCAAATTCCACAGAACTCTTGAAAATCAGCTGGCACTTTTAAAATGCAAGATTAGGATCTTTGGATTGATGCTTGTACTTTTCACCTCTGCAGGTTCCCTTCCCTGACCAAGAACATGTATATTCAATATAAGGGATGTTCATTCTATAGCATTATTAAAGCATTCACAATGATGCTCATTTTGAAGGTCCTGATTATACAGGCTGTGATCTCAGTCCCTTCATGTTCCTCTCAGTGGATGGTAAGGAGGTTCCTTTTTTCTACAGATATCCACTGGTAACTGAACGGTTCCATCCTACGCTTTTGAACTCAAAGAACACCACAAATCTGCACTTTAGTGCCAGGTATTTTCCAGGAGGAAGACCACTGATTTTTATCTTGCTTCTGAAATATGCTTTTGTTTTCTATTGCTCTATCAACTGCAAATTTTCCTCTTGGTATTTGGATATTTGAACATCCATATGCTAATTCAGACTGAGTCTTAGTCAATTTTTCTCTCCAGTGCATAATATGGTCTCCAATATGAATTCATTTAAAGGATTCTGAGCTAATACACACATTCCAAAGAATCCCTGAATATTCAGGAGTCTATTGTAGTGTTTGTTCTCCACAATCCTCCCTTTGCTAATAATTGATTTTTTTAAAATAGATTTCAGGAACATTTGGAATGGTTCCTTCGAGGCTTTCAGAATTCCATATGTTTTCCTTGCTTTTACCCATATAGATCTCAGTAATATCTACACATTAAAAAATTCACCAAATTCATAATCTAGTTTTGATACTACAATCAAGGACAATAAGGCAAAACACTACAGGACTTAGGTTAAATACATCTGCATTCATTCAGCAGGTGAACCACGCCCCTGACAAGCAGCAGAAGGTGAAGATTCACCTAAATTCTTCAAAATTATTGACAATCCTAAAAAAAGTGTAATTCCCAGCTACAACTTCGGGTTGACAATCTCAGAAACAGGATTCTACCAGAAAGTACTAAGATCTGGCCTGTTCTTAGGTAATACGCTAACAAAATTCATAAGAGTAGTAATTTGTACTCACTCATATTCAAAACCAGAAACAGTGTGTGATAAATGCTAGGTGAAGTCTTAGTATATATACATCCAACCTGGCCCACATGCATTCCAGGGGCTGTGCAGTTCTGGTTCCAGCCTCTGCACATTCAGGGACAGCTTGGATCTATCCACAATTACCTGACGTGCATGACATGTGCAACATAATACATTTTGCCCTTGACCTTTAGCCTCACTTAAAGAAAGATATATACCAGCTCTTCTAGGAATATAATTTTCAATTTTTCTTGCCAGTAAAGTAGCAGATACTGGACTGCAACAGGGATAAATGTTGGGAAATTCTTCCCAAACATTTCATATGTTCAGTTCTCTTTAAAATTGGGGAAAAAAAAATCTTAATAAAAGCCACCTTGAGTCAGAGTTGCACATTAGGCCTCACATTTGGAGGACACCAAGTCTACCCTGCAGCACTATGATTCTACAGAACCTTGAGAAAATCGACTGCTCATCAAAAAAGAATTCCCATCTGTAGCCACAGCAAAACAGAAGTGTTACGCATGGATTTACCAGCCACGTGTCCCACACATATGAAGATCACAGACGGTACAGTTCTAACCAAATATAGGTGTTCTGGGTATTTGTTGCTACAGAGAAAAACAAAACATATTAAAACAGACAATGAAGGGTGACAAGAAAAGTATTGAACTCCAGCAAATTCAGCAATGATGATACAAATGGACGTGGGCTTTGATTTTCTGGATTGATTAATTTGTTCCTATAACCTAGAAAAAAAAAGCTGCAATTCATTAACAGCTTCATGAAAGGCACTCTCTCTATAAAGAAAATACTGTTTTTTAACTACAGTTCATAAAAACAAGGGACTATATTAATTCACTCATCTTTTGAAACCACTGGTTAGAATGAGAGCAGAGGTAGATATGGCCGGAAAGGTCTAATTAATTTAAATAATAGTTTAAAGAAATGAGGACTTGCTTCCCCCAAGTAGAAGAGAAGTCTTTTTCTCCATGATAACCCTTATTCTAAGCAGAGATTCAGTCAAGTTCATGAGCAACAGGCAGCTGAACTAGCAAACTTTTTCTTTAATTGTAAGTACAAACTCACTGCTTCACTGCCAGAAATTTAATTACAATTAGAACCACTAAACATCAGTGGAACATCATTTTTCTTTGCTTTTCTAAAGAGATCTAATAAAGGAAGCAGAACTTGTATTTTGGAAATATGCCTAAAACTGAGTTTACCTCTTATGCCCGATCAAAAAATAAGGAGACTTGATCCCCTCTTTTACCACCATCTCACCCCATCCCTCAAAAGGGCTGGATTAAAAAATGGAAATCAGAGGGAATACGACTCTGAGCCATAAGGCTCATTCTCTTATACTCTGCCTTAGGTGACACAGAGCCATGTATATGCCCCATTTTCAGGCCTGACAAAACGTAAGGGCCTCTGTAGAAACTGATGTCCTCATGGATGAGAGCTCTGAGAGAGGGAGAAGGGAGTGTTTTCTCCCGCTTTTAATTTACCAGCCTGAGAAGCAACAATCAGGATACAGCACCAGCACAAGTAAATTTCTAGTGTTTATGTAAATGAGAAGAACAATTATTGAACAGGCTGTAAAGAGTTTATAAAAGCACAATTAGAACAATTAAAAGCCTGTTCTGGCACGCCGGATGTGGTATCAGTATGCACTTACCGCTGTACACCTGAACAACCACTCTCCCATCCTTGACAAATTACCCTTCACTAAGCAGTGACAACGTTTGACCAAGTCATGCTGGCAATGAGGGTTGGAAAATTATACCCCCCGGGAGTGTCACCTTCTGAGTAGGTTGTCAAAAATCTCTATAAAGATTAAGAGAATGGGAGGGACCTCTGCAAGAACTGTGTTCCTCCAGCTTTCCCAAAGCAAATTAGAGCTCTTGCTCCCTGCCTTCAAGGGAGCTTAGCTCTTCTGTTTCAAAGTTCCTCTGTGTTAGTACCAAAAGCACAGTTCTTTGAAGAAGGCTATAAAACATTGCCCTTTAAAAGTGAAAATATAAAGATCTATATTAAATTATTTTCAAGCAAAAGCATGGTCTTTTCCTCCTCACCATCACATTCTACTTTCTCCTTAATAGTATCTGGTTTTATTACTTTTACCCTGATTTAAACTATTTCATTTCTATAGTGTTGCTACATAGTAATCCTATTTATATTTTGCTGTCATTCATTTTTACTACATCATATAACACTCTACAAAATCATTTTATACAACACTTGGGTGTATCTACATATAATAGTTAGATTATGTTTTCCCTTTCATTTTGTATTCTGCCTTCAGCACTGTGCAATGCACAGTGATTGCCAATGGGAGCATTTCCAGTGACTTAACCGAGAGCTGGATAAAGCCTTTGACTGCTGGGTATGAGCTTTACTTTGGTATCTACAGAATTTAATTAAAAAACAAAACAAAACAAAACACAATAACAAACTCCCTCTACTCTTCAAGGTGTCTTTTTTCTTCTTTAAAAGAATAGATTTACTTTCTCTGTTGCTACTGTTGTACTGATGGCAAGGGAGGATTAAAACACCCAGCCTCCTTTCCTCCCACCATCTTTGCACTCATTCTATAAACAGGTAGTAACCATCGTAAATTTCTGTCATTTTTCAAGTAACAAAGCATAACATCCTTTATAAAGGATAACAGCAAATTCTGGGAACTATTTAGTTAGTTCCAGTTGTGATAGTTCTTAATTTTGCAGACCTCCAGTTTAATAATCATTGACAAACCAAGCCTGGCCTTCTTGATTACTATATAATACATGTCTGTAGATAAATCTGTAAATCTGTACGTATGCACTGACGGGTGTGTGCATATGTATATGCACATCCATTTATACATTCTAATCTTAGTTTCACACAAATTTAAACGGTTTACATTGTGCTATTACTTCTTTTCACTTGTTCAAAAAAGCAGTAAAAAAAGTTGCCAAAATAGTTTACAATGAAAGGAGAAGACGCAATGACTACAGTAATCACCTAAGTTGCGACCAGCTTTTTAACAAACAAAAAAGTGGATTTTTTTCCAGACTTCTCCACTACTGTAAGTATGACTTACCGCTACGAACATTTTCTAGCTGTCAGATTTCAACTTGTTATTTGCTACTGTGGAGAATTTTTCTGTCAGTCTCCCAGTGTGCTTTTCAGGGGGCTACTAAAGGAAGGTGGAAAGGGAGGTAAGACAGACCCTTGCCTTTGTAAAGTAAGTTATTTTTCATTATTCAAAAATAAAAATTCACCCCAGGATAGACACTTGTCTCCATCTTAACTGCAGTTGAAGACTACGCAGTTGTGTGCCAGCAATACCCTAACATTGTAAGGTCACCGTAAAAAAGACATTCATGGACTTGATATGCAAAGACTCACAAAAATCCTGATATATGTAGGTTTTTGGTGGTGACAGCAATGACAAAAGGAAGTCTAGAAGATGGAGAGTAAGGGTAGATCTGCTTCCTGTGATCAGAAGGACCAAGCCCCTATCAGAGACAAAATTTAGAAGAAAGAACTAGCTGCAGTCTAACCTCAGAGTGTCACGTCATGTTGTAGAAAGAGTATATATTTGTTTGGAAGAATTGTATATGACCTAGGAGTGGTGTGTGAAAAAATAAACAAATACCAGGATTTGACATCTAGCAAGGGAGAATTGAAAGAGGAGGAAGAGGATCAGTAACAGATGGGCTTGCACTGACGAGCTGGTGGTGGGAGCAGCATCTAGGTGTGTTAGAGCCGAAATACAGCTATTGTGCACAGACGGACAAGAAAAAAAACATCTGTGTCTAATGTTCTTTGCCTTATCTTCTTCCATTCAATCCTTACATTTCACACATGCTATTCATGGCAGTACATCCTTCTGCTGCAGCTCAACACGTAAAAAGAAAAAAAAATCTGTATATAAACTAATAAATAGAGAAGAAATACTGCTATGACTAGACCTGCACGCCACCAGACAGCACACAGCAACACAGAGCAACACAGAGACAGTGCACAGGAACATCTGAGTTTTCCACACTCTACACTGGGAAGGGCAAGCAGCAGCTCCAGTAACAGAGTGGGGCTCTGGGAACGCTTAGCTTTTTGGTTCTTGAAACACAGACCTCTGCAGCCATGAAAGACACCACTTTCTGCCTTGCAATGATGCAGGTTCAGATGAGGATAACTCACTCATATCCATTAGTACCCTCCTACTTCAAGGACTGCTAGAGAAAAGAAGTAGATCAGGTTGAAAGCAAGAGTGGGTCCTGTGCATCCACTGTGATTTAGCCTACAAACTAAATACAAAGCACTGCAAAGGCAAAAAAAATAAAGAATTTAAAATCAAAACCTTATGCCTTGAACAGACCTTAGAGAGAAAAAGCAGGCAACTTTAGTTTGGATAATAAAAATCCCTCATTCCTTCATTAACCTTTATTATTTTTTTATTAGCAGTCTTGGCACCACAAGTCTGAGCTGAGCCCAGCAGGCTGCCCAGGCAATGACATTTCAGAGATTGGCAAAGCAGCACAGTCCATGTCAGCTTAACACTATCTTGAGTTTTTGTCATTCACAGCAGGAAGAAAGCTGTCCAGTTCCTTTTGTACTTTTGAGAGGGAGCTGAACAAAAAAGGTAGTGGGAGGTGGGAGGGTGGCAGGGAGATAGGGAACTTGATTAGAAAGAGAAAACAGACTGAAAAATATTCCATTGACATTTTGATAATCTAGGAAGTAGACATCACACCTTATGCAAAACATTAGATTATACATATTTTCTCTCTAATCGACAGTCTCAGTGTGGAGACTATAGGAAAATAAGTTAGGAGGTTTTGGATGCTACATCTTCCTCTTTTTATGAAAAACATTAGAAAAGACTACGATAGGTTATTTTAGACACAGAAAGGCATACGGCAAGAAAGGACCACAATAATTCTTTCAGTTCATGCCTTTGCCCCAAGACTAGGTTGATCACTGAATGCCATCTTCTTCCTAGTCCATCTGTGTAATGGTTGGTTCTCACTGGTGAATCTACCATGAAGAATACTCAACTGTCTGAAACGTATATGCCAAACTACACAGATCTCTGATTTCAACAGGAGACAAATGGTCTATCAGAAGACTCCAGGGAGCTTAAATACGTGTGATCTCTGGTTTGAGATTTTGACTATTCTGATAGAAATAACTCTACAGTAATAAATACTACATTTGTGTTTCAGAAACAAGCAGTCGATCCCGAGTAAGAACCAAATAGTGCAAATGAGACAAACCCTGGTGCTTGCAGTTTACAGCCAAGACTAGTGAGAAAAGGTCGAGTGGAAAACAGGACTTTATTCTTCACCAAAGGGCTCATCTCAGGTATACAAATTTAGCAACTTCACTTGAACAAACAAGTCTGTGGCAAAGTCACGATTCAATTCAGATCTTACCAAGTCCCAGGACAGTGCATTCCTTAATACTGTGCCTGTTCTCTGCGACATGAAAAATGCTAACTGTATTTTAAAATATTAAGAATATATAAATAATTTCAACTTCCATTATGTCCTATAAACTCACTACAATAAAGTGAAAAGGAAAAGGGGAGAAAAAAGAAAAAATGAAAAGATACATTCAGTCAAATCCAGTGATAACAGAAAAAGACTTTTTATCCTTAAGGGCTCTTTTTAAAGTTCACCAGGTCTCGCTTATGGAAGACAAAGAATATGTGATGCTGAAGCCAAGGTGGAATATACTGTCAATAGTAAGATCAAAATGAAAACGCATGGTGAAAATGTAATATCAATGATCTAAAAGCATTTAGATAAAAAAACCCATTAAGATCTAACAGACATAAATTTGCAAAGTTGAATTTTAAAAAGTCTTTTATATAATATATTATTCAAAGACTGAGTAGCAGCCATGTCATTTTCCAAATACATTTGCACCATGAACGGAAAATTATTGTTTTTAACAGAACTAATTATGTTGCATTGCATGCTTTCATTTTAATTGATAGTCCAGTATTTTGGTTGGTTTTCTCCCTTCCTCCATAACAGAATTGCTTAAACAGATACAAGTTAACCTTGGTTCTTTAGATTAGCAAAAGCCATTGCCTCCAGTGTTAAATAATTGCTTTCTTGCAATGCTGAGAAGGAAATATATCTCTTTGTATGTAAGTGTTCTAACTTAATGCTCTAAGTGAATTTTCAATATGGTTTCAGAAAATACTATACAAATGAGATATTTTATGTCTATAAAATTTATACATATTTGATATATTATAAATGGTTTAGACCTAAGAAGCGTTTCTGTAGCTCTGTTGACCTAGTACGGAGCGAACCCGTGAAAAGATTTTCTGCATGATGTCACACCTCAAAAGATGTCTACAAGAAATCAGACAAAACATAGGCCAAAACTTCTGAAAGGGAGTCTTAGTAAACTGTTAAATTTATACGCTTGTTACATAGGTACTATTTTCCAAAGATTTTCAGCAACTGCTGAATGATAGCTGCAACGGTCCCATTAGTAAGATAAACAGATATGTCCTTAACTGCTCTGACAGTGAGTACAATTAACTGTCTTGAGGAAAGGAAAGAGAATTGTTACTTTGATAGTACTGTTTATTAAGTCCGCGTTGACGCAGCCTGGGAAATCCATGACTACTCTGTTGACTCAATGACAGGGACTCAGTCTGCATTTAATAAGTTGGAAATGGAGAATGAATTATTCTCATTTCTTGTTTATTTCCCATGACATTTTAACAGGTGTGTTGTGTTGTATTAAAAATAATAGCCTCTAAGGTTAGGCATGAACTGGTGGCTCTGGGAGCAAGCAACTCTATGCAGAAGAGTCTGAACATGCACCACAGCTACCATTGACTCAGTGAAATATCCAATACTCCATCAGTCTTTCTTGTGCCTTATTTTTGGGGGGACTAATTATGTATGTAAACCAGAAAGGTGTTGAAATGAGCAGGTCCCAATTCTGATCAACCTGAGTACCAGGACTGTAAAGTGTGCTGCAGCCTGCACCTATTTAATCTAGATGCAACATGACAGACTGCCTGGATTTATGCTGAGCGTTGGGTAGAGAACAGCCTATTGAGTCCACTGAATCTCAACCAGTATTTATGAAGGCAGAGGACAGAGTTAGCGATAAGATTTTCCCACTGTTATTTCCTTGCATAAGAAAAGAAAGAAAAAATGAATACGACACCTCATTGATTAAAAGGCTTATATATCAGTATTAGAGGGAATTGTTCTTTCAGTCATTTTAGCCTGCTTGAAGAGAAAAGTATGGGTTCACCCCTGATTATTTTCTCCTATCCTTCAAAGAATATTTCTAGTTAAGGTTTATTTGCAGTTCAGCAATAATTTTTCCTTGCATCAGAAAGGATGACTGCACTTCTACCAAGTGAGAAACATTCTTCTTAGAGGGATAACAGATTTCACTCCCATCTTCTTCAAAATTCAGAGATGGAAATGCAGAATTGCTTCTCCTGAGGGTTGTCTAATGGTGCAGCAAGGATATAAATTAAGATAGTCTCTTAATTGTCCTGAATTTGCCAGCTACAACTCCATTTTCTACTCTGATACCAAAATTACAGCCTTCTAGAAGCCATGTTGTGATAACACCTCCTCCTTTCCCGTGGGCTAAGCAAGATACACCATATACTAGGGAACTACTGGACCAGTGCTTCAGAGACAGACAAAAAGGCTACCAAAAGACACTATGCCCTATTAGGCTATGCTGATAATGACAACTATCAAGGTGGCCGTAATTACTGTATTGCTTCTTTATACTACCCTAATTTGTCTTATTGTATTTGTCCTGCTTGTACTAAATCACATCTCCTCTAGGATGGATGCCACCTGCTCAGCAGGGTGGAAGCTGGTCCCCAGTGAGGACTTGGAACCATAAAGCTGCAGGAAGCAGCATGTTTTTAGAGAGACAAATGCTTTAGAAAAGGCAATGGTTTCACTATAAATGAAGAACTGACAGCTGACAGAGGGAGGAAAGCCTCTAAAAACAGAGGACACTTGAGAGGAATTCAAATGAAGAACAAGAAGCAGCACACAGACCCTGACCCAAACTCTTGTGACATTGACAATGACAGCTCCTGTCATCACTAGGCCATGGACAAAGAGTGCAGAAGACACAGCTGGACTCAGTAAGGCTGTAAAGCCTTTTAGAAATACTTGTTATGGCAGGTAAGAAATAAAAAAAAACCCACAACATTATTAACAACTGATTAGGGGTTGTAGGGTTTATACAAAAAGCCCGCATACATGGACACCTTTCTTACCTCCGTCTTTGACACATAATATTGCCTTTCATACATCAATAAATCCCCTCTGTACACACATAAAAATCACTGAAATCATTACAAGAATTTTTAAATAGACTGGAACCTCTGCTGTGCTGTTAAGGCAGAAATAACAATGGAAGCTCTTATTTTTGCTAGACAAAGCAAACCATCCGTTTGTAGGAAAAGACACCTTCAGTTTATGTGAAGAGAAGACAACAAGAGAAACGAGCAAATGGAACTTGTATGAGAGCCCAGAACACGCGCACAGGATGTGGTTAGCCCCATCTGAACACAAAATACTACTTAGCACTGCAACAGACAGTCTTTTCTTAATTTAAAACTCCAGGACAAAGGGGCTGAATTATAAGAGTCCACAGCGATAATACACTTGATCTGCATTACAGAACAATTAGAGTAGCATGAAATAAATATTCCAATCGCTAACAAAGAGAAGCAAAAGGCAGTCTGAAAAGATAGATTTTCCTTAATCATTCTTCTTTGAGTGATTTTTACCAGGATGCCTAACCTGTTACCTAGGTAGAGCATCCTTTCTGTCGAACTTCCTATCCTTAGCGAGAAAAAAAGTTTTGTACTCAAATTCTAAAATCAGGATGTCACTTGCTTTCATTTCTCTGGTTTCTAAACATGCTTGCTTTTGCAAGTATTTCATGGTTAGGTTTGAACCAGCCTCTCCTGACCGTAGGCCACTTTCATGAGCAAGAGTTCTGCAAATCTTCCCCAACACATCTGGGGTTTTTTGGGGTTTTTGTGTTTGTTTTCTTTTTTTTTTCCCAAGGAATATTCTTACACAAAAGGCTTGTATGTCACCAATTTCTACGAGAAAGATGAACGTGTTTGGTCCTTTGCGTTGCCCCACCTAACCGAAAGGGAGAGATCGGCTGTGACAGTTTTCAAATGACATCTGCTGCTGACGGGGTTAGTGGTCTGCTTTATCAAGGCACACTGCCTCAGTTCCTCCAATCTCCTTCTCTGGCACTGCCTGTGCTTTGCATTTCAAGTATTAAGTCAAGTAAGTGTTGTTTTGCCATTTGTAAATACTCTTGAAAGCGTTCAATCTGCAGCAGGAGCAAGGCATTTACCTGTCTTGATCTTGTGTGGGATAGTCTCCAAGCTGACAGACGGTGCTGTCTCATCCATCTGCTCTGTAGACAGCTCCTGGGAGGACGGTGCGTGGATGGAGTACTTCAGCCCATTAAGTAGCCAACAAAAATCTGCATCAATTTATTTATGGCTCTAAGCATATAAAAACCACAGAGATAGACTTGGGGTTTCTCTAAATGCTACCCCATGAAAATACAGGAAGAGCACAGCCAATGGGAACCCGTGGGAATGCTCTGCACACACTGCTGTACGACCCACCTGTTTATCTACTAACAATCCGCGTGTTTCCACAGTAAGCATCACATCCATCTTTTTATGGGGCTTAAAAGAAGAGACTCCTCTGGTACACCTACAGACTTGGCTACAGTTCCGTTCCCTGTTTTCCTAGAGAGGCACAAGGCACAAATGATGGATCCAGCATGAGCTGACAAAGAACCCTCTGTTTTCAGAAAGATTCCTGCAGACAAAATCCTGCTTATAAAAACCTAGTGCAAAAAATACACTTTGTAGAAACTTTCTTTGAGTGTACTCAAGGGTACAGAGTACTTCACCATGTGGAAACAATACTGCAGTTCGTGTATGTATTTGCCTGTATCAAGGTGTGATATGCCAAAGCCCTTGAGTCCAGAGTTCCTGTTCCACTAAAAAGAACAAAACCAATGACCCTTAGTGAATCTGTGGCTTCTAAATCATTTACATGGATGGTCTTGAAAATTCAATTGCCAAAACATGATATAAAACAAATGATAAAGGTTTCAGAGTCATCTGCAAATCTGAAGTCAACACTTGTGCTACCCAAAACGCAGTTGATAGTTGTGGAAATCCAACGGCAAACACTGAATTAGAGATGAAAGGGAAGGTAAGTATATGGCTTTGGATTCTGAAAGAACAATAGTTATTTATGTAAATCTGCACTGCAGTTATTATTTTTAAGTATTATCATACACTTTTCCCATATTTACTGCCACTTCCTTCCTTTAGAGATATCAGTAATTGAGTTCTTTCTGTAAAATATACCTTTAACTTTTTTGCTAACTCTAAAATAAGTGAATGAATGACAGAGGAATATGCTTATGTTGGTAGAATACGTTGTTGTTCGTTTCCCCAAAGCAACCATTTATAGTGCTAGCTAAATAAATGAGATGGAAGGATGGAGAGTGCTTACAGCTGTTGTAACTAATTTCCAAGTAAGCTTTATTTTAGAAGCTGGGTTTCCAGGGAAATGAGCATCCTACCACAATACCAGGTCATTTTTCTTTTTTCAGATAGAATGCTTGCAGAAGATATAGTTATAAATACAAATTATGTAAGTTACAAAATAAATATAAATACATTCTGTGCGTATTATTTCAGGAGTCCATGAAATTCAGTAGCTCAGGTTATATTCAACACAGAGACAGAAAATATTTCAGTAAATAAACTTAAATCTTCCTGTATACAAAATTGCTCTCATCTAAAAATCATCCATTCCATACAGAGACCATACAACAAGATAAGTTACATCTCAAAAGATATTGAGTATGTGGCAAATGCTCCTACACATAGCCACATTTTAGAACAGAAGCAGTAATAATTCTATAAATATCTTACAGGTACGCACAACCTCACAGGATGCCTTCCAGACCCATTTCCCTTACTGTCACAAAGGACTATATTGTATGCAATCTATCTATAGATACCTTCTATACAGAGTGAAAAGACAGCCTCAGCTCATCATTTACTAAGACATTCCTCTCCTTGGAGAAGAGGAACAAGACAACAGCCACTCATAGGAAGATTAAAATGCAACTGCTAAGGAAAGGAAATAAAGGCAGAGATAAGACCTTTAGTAAGAAAATCCCTAGCAGAAGACTACTAATAATAGAAAGATGATTAGCAGAACCTGCAAATTCAGATCAAAATATTTCTTACAAACATTTAACCAAAGCCATAATGGTTAGAAAATGCAATCTGTGAAGACGGTGGGTAACCCTATTTGCAGTTTCTGAGAAGTGCTTAGATTACTTGGTACCGATGAACAAAGTTAGAAGCTCAAGAGCTCTGTATAGCCTTTGGCAAGAGGGAAGAACTTCCAGGAGTGAAAAGGGAAGCTTAGACCAGGGAGGGGAAAAAAACCCAGCTCTTTAAAGCCAAGCTTGGTTTATCTTCTCATAAAAGACATGAGGCATAATGGACTGAAAGCAAATATTACGGGGTGAGATCCTGTGACCTCCAGTACGCAGGAGATCTGACTAACCTGTCCTATCAGCCTTCTCTGGCCTTAACATCTGTGTGTGCATGAATTTACCAATTTAGCAGTAACAATAACTCTCCTTTAAAAAGTCTCTGTGGAACATTTTAATTAGTTTGGTCTTATGGCTTGTCTAAAATGTGGCTGATAGCACAGCGTACGCTAAAGCGGTGTTATGAATGCCTAAAAATATAAAATCTAATTATGGTAGCTGTGCAACTGGAGTAATGAGAGGCGAGCGTGACTGATAAGAAGCGAGACGGT
Organism: Steatornis caripensis; assembly: GCA_013398225.1. Lineage (NCBI taxonomy): Eukaryota > Metazoa > Chordata > Aves > Caprimulgiformes > Steatornithidae > Steatornis > Steatornis caripensis. The sequence continues at coordinate 883,901 of VZSC01017789.1, forward strand.
AGGCTGACAAGCTGAACCTCTGTAGTTCAAAGGACTAATGGAGGTCTAAACAAAACACCTGTGGTATTGCTTGGAGGAAGATAGGTGGACTAGGAAATATGAACATACAGCATTTAAAAAGATATGGTATGAACTGAATACATGGCAACTCTAATTACTAGAGCAGGCACTTAGCAGATGGATAACATAAATAGCTAATAAGAACATACAAGACTGACGATGATTGCTAAGAGACGTATACCTGATGTAGTGAATAAGAAATTACCTGCTACAGATGCGAGAAAGCTGTGACTCCAATGCTTTGGATCGATGCTGCTGGACAGCCAGATCTCACTGAATGCTACATGGTCACTACTACACAGTGTTGTCTCTGACTAGTTATTATTCTGCGTGAGCAACTGCACTTGTAACGCGCTGAGCCACCAGTACCAAAGACAGGGAAAGAGAAGCCAAAGCAGACATCCTCTGGTATGAATAAGAAAGAAGAACAGAGGGACACAACTGATGATTTTGGCTTCCTTTACTGTAAAGAATTTATGCTATCAAATCAGCTAATGCATCCGCAGCTACAACACACTCCCTTCTAGACTGTCAGCATCTGACCTGACGCTTTGCAGAAATTCTTGCCACGAACCAAGGCTATTGCTCAGTGAAATACCAATGCATTTTTAGTATTCCGCTGGACTTACCCAAGATCATCAATTACCAGCCAATTTATACACTGTGAGAAACAATAAAATCATAGTTTTTAGTACTAAATTTACGGTCCTACTACAAACCAAAATTGCTGTAGAAGAAAGCAGTACTACACTATACAGAAGATGTGGCAACAGCACAGCAATGTTCCCATTGTACTGCTTCAACCAGCACAACACAAGATGTATGTGACTGCATGTCTGGGCCTAAGCAAGACACCACATAGCTTTACCCTCCCTTCTACCCTTGCATCATTTCTGTGGGGTAACAATACATAAGCAAGGGGAACGTTTTCCTATGTACATACGGCATAGGGAGGGAGGGAAAGACACCTGCATGAGCTATCGTTCAATGTTTGATGAGCTTCTCTTTGCTCAGTTTCTTCAAGTTGCATTAACAATAATGATTTTTCTCGGTTTCACTGGTCTCCTGAAATATTTCTCACAAGTTATATAATCAAGTAATAAACAGTCCATATGTATTTTTTTAAATTCTCAGTTTGTAATACTGAAGATCTTAACTTTATCAAGTCTCGAAGCTGCAGAGCAAGTCCTATTTAACAATATTCAGTAACTTACTTTCTTACCCTGCTGCCTCCACACTAGTATTTTTAGCTCAGTGATGATTTTCCAACCTGTCTGAGCTGTCATCCAGACATGGGGAATACCAGAAATGGTACATTTTGATTTGACAGTACCACAGTCTGTTTTTAAAAAATAACCAAGCAAAAGGCTTTATAGCATTGTTTGAAAATATTAGATTTCCATAGGGGTCAATAGAGGTGCTTCACATATACAATTTATTCACTAACAAGTTTCATGGGTTTTATGAGACTATTCACCTTCCTGGTTAATAGAAAATCTGTACTTACCATAGCAACCCCTATATCAGATGGTCGTACAGTAACACTCTTGAAATATACCATAGCTTTGTTCAGTCTTCATAATCAATGTGGTCATAAATGTCACAGTAACTTGTCATTAAACTTTCCCCTCTAGCACCTCGAGTAGTCGTTTGATGCTTCCTGCTTCTCTGTCAAACTCTTCCCTGTGCACAGCTGCAGTGTTCTGCATGCGGTCTTTTCTCAAACCTGTCACCTGCTGGGTGTATAAATCCTCAGTGATACAGCATACATAACGGGTGATCTAATGACAACAAGCAGTTTCACACACACCTTCTGGCAACAGCAGCAGCGATCGCTTTAAGACAACGTTGATGACCAACTGGAAGTCAGGATGAAAGAAAAGGGAAAATCTTGAAGTTTAATAGCAGGCTAAATTACTTGTCTGTGCTCCTCACGTGACTCCTTGGATTTCATTTCAGTTTCACTAGCTGACAGCAAGAGATGCTGCCTCTGTGAATAAGACAGATCTCTCTCGCACTAACAGCATTTGAAAGGAATGCCCCGTGCAAAGTGGATTAATGAGATGTGGTAGAATCGAGATCTCCACAACTCCTGTTTGTCGTGAGACTCCCAGTGTATTGTAGGCTTAATTCTTGCTGCTTTGCACCTTGCGTTAGTAATCTGCATCTGTGCAATGTAGGTATAAATGCTATCGCATAAAAATGAGTAATATATTTACATCCAGTGCAAAGGGAAAAATGCCAACAGAATGGAATACCATTGGGACCTCAGAACTGGCAAATATTTTGAACGCATTTTTTGTCAGCTAGAAAAAGCAATTCATCCAGCTGTTGATGACATTTTGCTAAGGATGAAAGTTCAGTCAGTACAAAGAGGAGGGCGACAAAATATTTAAAATTACCAGAATTAACTAGGAGCTTAATGAATAGTTTATGCAATTCATATAGGAAAAAGCGTGGGATAATGGGACTGGAGCAAAACACACAAAAATTGCGTATCTTGTTCATAAGAGCACATGCTGCAAAACATTGAATAGGAAGATGGTGGGTGGCACCCTAAAATCTTCTGAACTGTGGTACACTAAACCCTTCCAAACGGTATGTAGCAGAAGTAAAACAGATTTCATCTGCATAATCAGAGCTAATGATTAAAGTCTAGACTACTAGAAGTACATAAGCTACCAGCAAATTCTCATCCAAAATGTTAGATTCATCACATCTGATTCTCTTCTACATTATTTTAAATTTACAGCAGTGTCATGTTATCGATTGCAGCACAGTTGTATTGGAGCCAAGCCAGAGCAATTCAGGAGAAAAATCAGGCTTGTCATTTGCACAGTACCCTTTCTACAGACAACTCAAAGCTAGCCTAGTGCATCAAATCCTTATACTTACATTAACTAGTAGAAAGATTATTAAATACGCAAAAATTAAAATTTCCTTTACTATATTTAGACTAGTGGTAGTGAAACTGCCCTAAGTTTACCGAATCTAAAAGAAAGATACTTCTCAAGGACAGAAAAGAACAAAGTTCCCAGCTGCAGAGCCTTGTCTTTGTTTGGATCTTATAATTTAAGGAATCATTTTCTAAAATTGCCTCTTGTACAGTAAAATGACAATGATTAGGCTTGCTATCTTCCAGTCTCCTGCTGTGCAAGACACTCACTCAGTGGGCCCGGGATACAAAAGTAGCTGCTTTACAAATAATAACACAGCTTAACTATCATTTAATAGCTTCAAAAACATCTTAGTAGTTACAAACCCTTTGGAACAAGGACAACTAATTTCAGCATCTCAGTTGTTGTCATGTTTAATCACTTTCTAATGCTAGTGGCTGTTTTGGTTTGTTTCTTTGTTTTTAATTGCTGGAAATTTTTAATTCCTGGTTCAAACAACTTAATTTCACAGTTTTTAGATTAATCAGTGATCACTTGAGGGGAAAAAATGATTGAAGTTTTTCAGGGTGTAGCGTGGAGAATCAATGTAATACTGCAGAAAAGCATTTTCATTTTACCTTCCTGAAAAATTCGGCTTTAAACTGTAACACTTTAAGGCAATATTGGGAGAATTGTCTGGGTACGCTACTTGCAGGGATTTTTTTTGTTTAATCTACAGAGCTGATCTTCACTGCCAGAACTAAGGATATGTCAGCTCCAGGGCTGGTGTGCTTAAAGGGGTGGGAAAATGACTCCCTCACTAGAACAAAACACATCTACTGGCTCAAAGGTTTCATTTACACACCGGGGAAATTTGCCTGCCCATCTCCTTCGAGTGCCTTATGCAGTAAGGCTTCCTTTCGGAAATACTAAAATAAGGTACATACACATTATTTTGGTGACGAAATTCTGAAAAAATGGTTAGCAGGAATTAAAATGTGACATGCGAATGTGAGCTGCTTTAGAGGGGAAAAAAAAAAAGAAGAAATCTGTGAAGAGATCCTATTCTGTTCTGTTTCCCTCTCAGAATTTCTACTTGCACATGCAGCTGTCAGAATATCTTGATGGTAACACTAAGACCACTGGTGTTGTGAGACGCATTGTCAGAGGGGTCTGCGGTACGCAGCCTGCCCAGGCACCCCGCAGCAGCACAGCTGAGGGTGCGGGTGGCTGCAGATCTACCTGCACTGAAACAGAAAGGAGAGCACCACGTACTGCCATCACCAACACACACCGTCTGTTCAGATTGATGACAGCAATATTGAGAGCATTAGAAACTTCCATAAATAAAAACCCTAGGCTTCAATGTGTCAGGCAGTCAAACCAATGGGGTTTCTTTCACCCCTATTTGCATGCAAATCAAGCGTTTGACCCAATAAATATTTGTGATTTCCCATTTCCTACATGCTGCCAGTGCTTCCTACCCCATTAACTGAGGATGTGTCCAGCAAACATCATCTAACACCTAGAAAGGGAGATTTGTCAGGATCATTCATTCACCTCCTTGGCATTTCTTCAATCATAGCATTTCACCACTGCTTTTTTATTTGACTGTCTCCTTAAGTAAATATGAAAATAAGAAAAATTTTCTTGTGGTTTTAGAATGGTACATTTATTTATTTTTTAAATAAAATCTTACCTGGTTTTATTTGCAGGACCAACTCTGAATTCAAGGCCTATTAAGCCATTATTTGGATACCAGACAATAAATTCCTCATTCCAAACTTCTATGTACGTGCAGAGCCTCTAAATTAGCTATAATCCAACCAGCAATAAAAATAATAATAAATCACTTCTGTGAACACAAAAATACTGAGAACATTTGGCAAGGTCCAGAAACTCACAGATCTAATTCCCAGACCAAACCCTTCCAACGCAGGTAGAGCATCCCTACTCTTATGTTTAAAAGATATTGAGTGCCCACTTGTCTTCTCACACCGTTAGTCTCCATCATCCTATCTACCAGCAGCAGTCCTTTTTCAATGTTTTATACTGCTATTAAACAAGATTACCTACATAAATGCAGGCTTTGTTCAAACCTCACCAAACACAGTAGCAGGTTCAGCAAGGCAGTAATGCATATGAGACACTCGCTCATTTGAAAATATTTTTTGCTAGATAACCTAACAAGGAATCCTCAGCAGGCCTTTTCCAAATAAATTCCTTCATTGAAACATACCTGGGGATGCTCAAGCTCATAACTAGAGCATCCCACATAGCAGAGAGAAGCACACAGGTATTTAATGTTTTATTTAGTCTGAAATGAGTTTTATCAGACGCAGCTATTGTGACAGCAACGTCTTTGATTCTTATCTCTCTTTCAATGGCTATGAACTGGTTCATTTCTACCTATTTTCTCTGATTTCATATGATCCAGGTAAGAATCTGACCTAGTGGGATCATATGAGAGGTAAAGCAGCCCAGAATTTGCACCTGACTAGTCTATTTCTCTCATACCACTGTAACACACTTATGTCCAGTCAATATATTTGATATTCCTGTAATATTAATTCATGATTTTAGAGTTTGTCATTGTCATTGCTAGCAGCTTTTCCACCAAAATGCCTTCACTGTTTTGACACTATTATACTGCCATTATCGTGATGAACTCTTGCATCTTATGCTACAGGTTTTATAAAACACGAGGCAAGTAGTTGTGACTTGATACTAAGAAAAGCCTAAAAGCATCAAAACATGTGCAAGGAATTAACACTATCATGGAAAATATTACCCATTGCTCTAGAATTACTTGTATCCCTGAATGAGAAAAATCCAGCATATGTAGCCCAGTCTGGGTGGGGTGGGGGAAGCAGAGTATCTAGGGTACAAAGAAGAATTCTGCATCTCTAGTCAGTTCCAAATTTGTTTCTGACCTTCACATGCTCAAGGGAGTATTTCAGTCTTACAACATAATTCACTGAAGACACTGGAGATAAAAGAAGCTGAAAGAACATTTTGATGGAATATTTCTCAAAGGCAAAATTTGTTTTTGGAAGTCTCTTCAAGCCTTCTTTAAACCTTTAGGTCCTATGCATTGTGCTTTTCTGTAATTTTTTTCCCATTTGACTTCCACTCTTGTTTTTACAGAATGCAAACTCTCTTGAGCACATCAGATCTGCCTTCGTCCTCCTTTTTAACCCAAGGGCTTTAAAGATCTAGAAAATAAAATAAAAAAAAAATTCTGGAGATAGAGGAACAAAAGAGGCTCCAAGGTGTCTTGAGGAAGGTGGAAAAAAGACAACTATAGAAGAAAGGGTAAGGTGATAATTCCAAGAGAAGTGTGCAGTTACTCACCATCTTCATCATCCAAAATCAAAGTACTTAAGGGTAAAATTCAGACAAACCACGACTCTGAAGTTGTTTGGATAGTGAACATACTTTTATAGATCCTTAGCTCACTCTGGTATTCCATCTGCTGTACCTCCAAACCACAAATATCTGTACAACTTCCAAACAAAAAATCTAATCCTTTATTGTCATTCATATTTTCAAACTGACCCATGGTAGTTTGAGGTTTCCTGCTTAAATCCCACATTTCCACTACATAAGCATTAAAACAATTACTTAAATTAACTGGTCTAGAAATAGTTCTCATAGTCCAAAGCAGGATAGAGAGATTTTTCATACAGGTGGATAATTATGCAAGAACAGTTACGACACTAACCTGAACGGGGCCCCACGTGCCTGTGTTTTCAGGATCTGTCTCTCTGGGACTCCGAATCTGGGTTCCCTGGCTCACACTCCTCCATTTCAGTTGGAAATGCAGAAGCTCTAGTTTTACCCAGATACTGAATTTTGGCTCTCACTTCCATGTCAAGAAGGTCCTAAACCCCACAGAACTTTGTTACAAAAAGCAGCACGCAGAATTGCAGCTCCGTGCTGTGCAGCCAAGAGCATGCCTTGAGGGTATGCAGGCCCTCGCTTCAGTCAAGGTTGCTGGATTTTAAGGACACCCTTTCTTCCAAGGGTCAAGGACTTCTATTTCCTGTGTAAACAAACAAACAAACCAACAAATCAGAAAAAGGAACAGGGCAATTTTGATATTTGAGTATTTTTGAAATTTTGTTCCCAAGTAGTCTTTTCAAAATACTACCCCTTATCACAGAAAATAGAGTTTTTGGAAACTGTAGTTAAAATTGTTACACAGACATCAACTCTTCCTACTCTTCAGCAATCAGTTTCACGGCAGGTTACTGATACACTGGCTTGATTAAGCTAATGATGAAATGTAGATAGTTTCTTTTTTTGCCTGTGTACTTAACTGTAGAAGGAGCATGTGATAGCTGTAAATTATTTATTATATGGAGAGGATGAGATGGCAATCAGTAACTGCAGTTTGTACAGATTATCCTCCTCTGCTTTGCTAAGGGCTGATGTGAGGAATATTTAATTACTTTGTCACTGATAGATGCTTTTCAAATCTGCCTGTGCAAAAATCTATGCAAGACTCATTATGCTTGAAACAGTGCATAAGATCTAACAGATTAGCTTTAGGACCACAGCATGAGTAAATTAACATAGGTCTTTCCTTGTAAGAGTAAAGCAGACTTTCAAAAGAGGAATATTCAGCACTAATAAACAACAATTTAAGTGATATTCTCTTCTTGCAAAGAGACAAATATCAAGCAAGGCACAGATGTAACAGGAACATAACGGTAGAAATTGTAGAAAACCTGGTTTTTTCTCCTTTACAAATTTTAACTTATCAGCAAATAACAGAAAACAAAATTTTTGCACGTCCCTCATACTGATGCACAAAAGTTACTGCTCATCCTCACAGGACTTCATGTCCCTCCATGCTTTACCAGACTGAATGTCCGGGCAGCTGTCCATCCCCTGAAAGGCAAGACCCTCTTGCCTCTCAGTAAATCGCAGTAATGCAACATGGAAAAGCTTCCCTGGCTGAGCAAGACAATGAAAGCAGCTTTTAGGTGGGAAAAAGTTCTTCCTCTTAATCTTAGAATTAATTTACTTCTTAGAAAAGCAACTATGTGACACACCTAATTTTAATTCCCAAGTTTTTTGATGAAGAACAGATATTGGAATATTCTGGACTAATTCTTCTAAGAGCTTGTTTAACTCAGTAGTATATTTGCACATATTCATAAACAATGATCACTAACATCTAGTAACCCAAGAGGAAAATGACAGATAAGTCACAAGGAAATCCAGGTTAATTCTCAAATTCTGCCAAAAATTTCCATATCTCCACTTACCCATTAATGACTTAATTATTCTAAATTACATAATTATATTTGTTCATTATTTTTGTTCAGCACTGTATCACTTAAAGAAAACTTTGTTTGCTTATTTAGAAGAATAGCTTAAAAAATTTAATTGCCTACAGTGATTATATCTAGAGGTCTTTCAGACAGCATATAACTTGTATTTTCAGACGACAGTGAAATTTTTCTCAAATAATGGAAATCTGAATGAATTTATAAGTTATAAATCAAAATATTTCCTGTCACTGTCTAGAATAATCTAAGTAAATTAAGGTTACTGTTCCAGATCATGTGAATAAGAATCAATAAATAAATACACCTGGCAAAAAAAAAATTCTAACCAGATGTTTTTCCAGTGGAAAATAAGGTTTCAACACACATTTGCAGTTTAGTTACCAAGAATATTGAAATTTTTAAAGAATGTCAAGAGAGTGCTGAAATTCAAATGTTTCCATTATTACATTTTCTAAATGGAGAGCCTTTGGGTTCAAAACCGGTTTACTTCTTGACATTTTAATAAATTCATCATCAAAATTAAAAAGAAAAATATTCCAGATTATCTAGCACCCCACAACATTTTTGTATGAACAGTTTGCACAAAGTGTTAAAATTTTCATGAGAGTTTCAGAACGAAATGATTGACCATCACAAACATACGGAATTAAAACTTTAAACCTTTTTGCAGCCAATTGCACCACTGCATTTCAAGAGAAATTACAAATACATTTTAGTCTGAAAATATACAGAAGATTAAACGAGCAGATGAAAAGCGAAGTGCAACAAGTACCATTCAGTTGTTTTCTCCTGATGTACAGAGCAAGGGCATGAGATTGGTCAAAAAGGTTGTCATGAATTTCTCTTCCTGTATCTGCAGCGGAAAACTCAGAAAGAAAACTTTGTTGTTGTTGTTTATTTTAGATAATGTCAATTTTCAATGTAAAATACCGGGGGACAAGGGAAAGGGAAAGAAAACAAGCCCTTCTACTTCAATGCAACACTTTCATGGAACTGTAGCATGAATATTTCATGCACAAAGTCTTATCTATATACTCAGCTTCCTAGCTGACACTATAGTTTCCATGATGTCATGATAAAAAAAGGAGACTTAGAGCACAAATACAAAGCCTCATGGACTTACTCGGTCAAAGTACTGCATAGAAAACCTACCCCTGAATTAAGTTTACAAAAGGAAATGAACACAAAGAATCTCAGCAACATCAAAAAAAAAAAAAAACCCCAGCATATTCAGTTTTGGATGAAAACTTAGATTTTTAGATATTTGACATTTTAGAAGAAAAAATCCTTATGAAAAATTGTAGAAAAGCAATTAACTGACAGGACTTGCAGTTTAACATTTCTGACAAAACGCCTGCATTAAGCAGTGCCCCTACACATTTTTTCTGCTCTGTATAAGGCAGAGATTGATCTTGGATAACATGGACAGAAGTGATCTTTGATCTGATTGAATCAAATTCAATCTAGTATGTGCAAAAATTAATGTATTCCATTTCATTAATAAGGAAATACACCTAGGCTAAATAATATAAAAAATATTAACCAGCAAACACATCCATGTATACACTACAGAGCTCTGACCAAAAATATATTAACTTAGATTTAATTAACACATACTAAGGCTTGTATGTCTTTGATTTTTCACAGGAAGCATTGCAGAATATCATTAATGTTCCAAAAATAGAAGCAAGTTCAGAACACTATTATCTTGAAGAATTTGATTGGTCTAACTATTCTATGAAGTACGGCAAAATGCCATTTTTTAAAATAAGTTTCAGAATTAAAGACTCTCTTTCCAAATCTAATTATAGATATTTCAAGGTGAAGCAAAGGGAAACAGATAACACCTGTAATAGAATAAAATACCCCTATTGGTATATTCAACACACAGTAATTATCAAACAAAATGAATTCTCACTAAATGGTTAATGGAAAGAAAAAGCACCTTGCAAACTTTGTTAGGAAAGCTGAACATTCTTATCACACATGCTTCATCGTAGCAATTTAACATGTTACTCTCGATCTGACCCTGAAGCTAGTGGGACAGATCCTTAAAATAAAGCTTGCTGCCACTAGGACGAGCAGTGCAAAGACAACCATATAATCTCCCACGCCTCTGTCTGCTTTTGCCTCTGATTTGTTAGGAGAGAAGATTGAGACTTCTCTAAGAAAGACTTCTTGTGGTTTTAGACTTTTCTGAGAAAATTGTTGTACCCCAGACTTTCAAATCTTGATCTTGCCAAGCCATACCCAACACTGGAGTGAGGATTTTACACATAGCACTGTTCTACAGCCGGCTAGTGTAAACACACACTATCACTCATTTCAAAGATGTCTGAAACAGTATTTTTGTAGATACTGATTCCTGTAAGATAAAGACAGTATTCCTGTAGCATTATACCTGGTCTATATAAATTTTGCTGACCAATCGGAAAAAAATAGGGAAAGTTCTTCTGTAGTATCCTACATGAGATAAAAGTTAGAAGTGAGTGGATTTCTGATCATCAAGAGTTCTTTAGGCAAAGTCAGAACAAAATTTAGATCTTGAAAACATGAGCCGTTCATATTTAGATGAAAAGAATACATATTTCGTGTGGATAATTAACTGTCAAATTAGGCATATGGAGATGCTTCATCATTTGATGTCTTGAAAATCTTCCTTTCTGTCTCAATTAAAAATTAGGGACTTGGTAAAAGAGTAGTTTATCAAATTCTACTAGTTTATGGTAAGCAGGTTGTCATGCCAGATTATTGTAGAAGGGTGTCTGTCATTTGAGCCTACCAAAACCTCTGTGTCCACAACACTCCTAGCGAACGCTGCTTCAGTGAAATGTTCTCATAATGCCATATGGATTCTAGAAAGCACCCATCACAATGCTGCATCTGATACTTGACACCATAAATCCACATTCGGTTGAAACCTTGGGGTTTCATTTTGTCAAGAATAGAGTTTGGCTCACTGACATGAAATAAGACAAGTAACCATCCTGAAAACAAAAGCAGTATAGGTGCCCCCTTTGCTCCCCCTCCACCTCTGCTGAATGTAATTACCTTGAGACTTTCCAGGTAACCTTAGCAGAGAGTAAAAAGAACAAGATGTCTTCAAAAAAACCCAATAAAATCTTTCTGAAAAGATCTGCAAACCCTGGGGGCTTTTTGGTTTACAAGTGCTTTGGTTTATTAAAAGTTACACACATTTACTTGCAAGAGTTCACATTACAGCTCCAAGTAAGTTTAGGGCTAACTGCTTTGAAAGAGATTCAGACTCAAGTAAACCAGTCTTTCGGCCTGTCAAAGATGAAGATATGCAGCATTGTCGTTCCCCTAGTGGGTCTGGGATCATCAAGGAGTAGAGAAGCAGTACCGTTCCTGCCTTAACAACTTTGAACAGCAACAGTCAACTCAGCAGCTGAAAATTCCAGGTGCTAGGAAAGCTCACTGATGCAAAGACTTATTTCTGAACAAATGCTTTCAGTAGAACAAGAGGGAAATGAAGACATAACCAACAAAAAAAATCTCCCAAAAAAAACAGCCCGCAGGCTTTAGCAAGACCAAAGTATCCAAATCTCACCTGGCTAAGTGCACACAAGAGCAGAGGAAAAAAAACCCAACTCCTACACTTAGGGATTGAATAACCAGCACTATGCACTCATCGAATAAAAGTGAAGGACAACCCGTGCTAACTATCATGAGAGCTTTTCAAAGAACTTTGTTTTCAATAAAAGTGAAGGACAGCTTGTGCTAACTATCATGAGAGCTTTTCAAAGAACTTTGTTTTCACAAGAAGCATTCAAAAGACTGAGAGGAAAGGGAGAATGGGCACAGAAGGACCCAAACATTTACTATACAAACCCAGAAATCACAGAACCAGCCTCTGACCAATATTTTGTCTTTAGAAAATTCCAAGATCACTATAAGTGCCTAATGAGTCCTTCTGTTGATTGTTCAGGTCATTAGACAAAGTACTGTGTGCCAGCTAACACTGCCTTCCACATATCACTCCCATGAGATACGAGAAAAAGAAATGCCCAGAAAGGGAACTGCAGCTTACTGTATGTTTTGAGAAACAAAGAAAACAGTCTTCAAAAGAGATGAAAATGGAACTGAGATTCAAGAAAAAGTCATTATAATTGTCTGAACTACTAGATCTTCAGTGACCATTTGACAAACTATTATATCAGAAGAGGTCACAAAGCGTGCCATTGGGAAGGTGTGTGTTATTATCTTTATTCAGCAGGTGGTGAAGCTGACGCACAGCGAGGTGAAGCAATTTGTGTGCGTTTGCAGTGCAGGTCAATGGCAGGGTGAGGTACAGACCCTGGACTCCGACGCCACAGCACTTTTCAGGGACACCTTGCACAACCTTTTGCTAAAATGCTGACCCCATAAAACACTGATGACAATTAGGAGTCCCCAGTGAATCACAACCAGTTTATGTAATCATAGGGTATCTATGAAAGGTATCTCAGATAATTTTTTTTTTCCAAAACAAAGTCTCAGTCTATCAGTTTTTATTAGATATAGTTTCAGCTCCATACTCAGATATAAGCTGCTGCATAATATTGTAACACAGTAACTCACTACTGTGTTACATACCACAACTAAGCATAAGCAAAGCTTTAAAAATACTATAGTTACTCTAACTACAGTCTTGCAGGATAGCTTTAGGGAACACAGAAGGAAAACGCGTATGAAAGGACCACACTTCTTGTTGTAAATTATCTGCTTACAGTTGCACTACAAATCTGGGAGCTGTACAATTTCCCTGATAAATATGCCTGGAAATAGTCAGAAGAAAGTTGTACAGTGTCTTACATCATCTCTTACTATCAGTTACTGAAACCAGATGTCATTCTGACAATGAGCTGACTGAAGATGAGATACTGTAGCTCATTATCCTGCAGAAGTCTCCTGACTTGCCTTCAAGATGTGCACAAAATGTCATAGAACATGGAAATTATTTGTGCCACAGCAGTGTGGCGTGTTTTACAAGGGACAGTCAAGGACTCAACTAGAACGCCAGCAAGAACTTGATTTGGTATGTTGTCAGTTTAGATGAGGTTAGGAACAAGTACAGGTTGTGAAAAAAGTGCAATTATCCCATGTGGAGTTTACTCTACACTGCGAGAAGACACGTAATTAGATTCATGCTATGCCTGACTACACTTTTGGAACTTTCCAATTTAAGTTTGATTACCTGATGATTAACAAAATTTCAAATTTCAGTTCTGATCTTCCTTCGTATTTTGTAAGTAGGAAAAATTTCCATGACCGTAGAAGAACCTCAGCTCTTCTTGAGAAGCAGCAATCACTCAACAGGAGTAAAAAAGCAGTACTATTCAATGCCCCACACTGAAAGCAGCAGTAGAGGATCTGCTGGAATCATAATAATCCCTGTACATAATCTCTGCTAGCAGATGCTTCTCCCTGCACTCTGGAGATGCCCAGGAGATACGAGCTTTCCCTCAACATTTTTTTTTTCCACTACGTATGTGCCACTCTGTAACATAAATGCATACCTAAGAGGAAAGCAGCTGCAGCCCTGCATCCAGATGAGCCATAGACTTCCTAGAATGAGATCGTTGCTCTAAGTAGCAGCCTTCAGGGCACCCTTATGCATGCCACATCAGGAAAATGATAAACTAGCCCAACAGCAAACAGTTTGAAAATCAGCCTAACATAACGTACAATACCAACCACTACACAACCATCATTAAATTCACACAGTCAAGGCCGGCTAGGGACCACCAAAGGATTTAATGTACAGCAAAGGACACATTCCAATCCATAAATACATAAGACAAATGAAAAAAAGACAGTCTGGTTAAGGCAGTATGTGTGGAGCGCTGGAGAAAAGATGGTAAGAAAAATACAAATGAGTTTTCAGCAGAATTTGAAAAGGAAAATAGCAGATAGACCGGGAGTAGACAAGAGAAATACAGAGAGATTATGATTAATTTCAAGGTCTCAAATCAGTAAGAATGGTTCAAAGCAGCATAAAATGCAAATAGGTGAAATTTACCTTATTTTTGGCCCTCACTGTGTAACTAATGGAAAACAACATGAATTTGACATAGAGAGAAGCAGGTTGTGCACTAGTACTTTAGACAGACTGAAGAAACACTGGAGGCAAATCACTGTGCTTTCTATCATCTATCCAACGGTCTTACACTACTAACAGTGTGAGAAAAGGAGTATTTAGTACACTAGAATGAAAAAAGAATCTAAAACCAGTAAAAGAAAGCACTGGAAAGTTTGGATGACATGCAGGGAGATAAAACGGTTCATCTTTCTTTAAAGAATGCACTAAATAGAATCGAGGACTTCCTGTCTCTTATAATCTGTTATTCTTGCAAAATAAATTAAACAATTCACAACACTTGGGTAAACCTTGCTTTTCACTATGAATTTCCTTTATACATTGTATACACCCATTCACTCCTATGCTCATAAGAAATCTTCATCACAGCTACTTCTACCCATTAACAGTATTTTTATTTATATACATGAAATTCCAGTAGCTGCATGTAGCAGATGGTCTGAAGCATCCATTGTTCTTCTGAACTATGATGCTCTTACAATTGCAACTAAAGTAGGCACTAGAATAGGCAGTTTGAAATGCCTACTAACCAGCATCTACTAAAGCCTCAAATCCTCCCTTTTCATCCAGAGCCTGGCTGCAAAGCTCAATGCAGAACTAAGTGTGTCTCCAGCCAAAGTCAAGGAAAATTAAGTCCTCACCATACTGTGAAGATTTGATGAGAAGGGCAAGAGATCATTCCTTCTTTAAAAAAAAAACACTGCTTAATGCTGGCTGCAGTGACTTTAAAATTTGTTACCTGATCACTGCAGAAGAGAACAATATGAAAACCTTTCAACACATGGAGCACAAGCAACAATTTCTTGCTCATTATCACAGGTTAAATTTAGATTACCAAGACATATCATTATTTTAATCATATTATTATTTCCCCCTATAATGTTTACAAGGCTCATGCAAAGCATGCCAGACTTCTATCTGAGCCACGGGCATCCCAACAGAGATGTGAAATGTGAAGAATGGGAATGGAGCATTACTGCGACTTGTACTTTGTGTGGGGGGCGTAAATGATATGGAAGAAGCATGTAACAACAAACGAACGATATTCTCACTTTACCAACTGTCAAAGTATTTGCTAAGGAACATGCAAATGAACATAAGCATCGAGCAACATCTCTGAAACTTGCTATGTTAGGAACCGCAATGTAACAGAAGTTAAAAACCCAAAAAACCAAAACCACAAAAGACAAATGCTCCCCAGCACGTTGTCTTTTTCAGAAGACTGGTACTCATTACATTGTGCCTTCTGTGCTCAAATGCAGAACTTGAAAAAGCTATTTAATGTGTAAAGAAAGGAGGAAAATAAAAGGACTAAATTTTTCAGCTTGAAGATGCTGAGTGCATCATTTGCTATTAGAGTTAATGAGGATTTCAGTCAGGTTTGGCCCCTGTAGGACTTTCTGGATTTTGCCAAAATGAACAAACAACAATATATATTAATGAGCAACTCCAAAGGTTTGGATAAGACTCATAGCTCAAATGCATGGAATAGTACCAGTGAAAACAATATGTGTTGTGTGTAACGCAGTTTAGGTGGCCAACAGATGTGTTTTAATGTCGTTCTAGCTGTCTCTGTGCCACAAATCTGCATGAAAAAAACAGTAGCCTTTGGCTGAAGGACAGGTCGCTGTACCTGCACCCCTTAAAGTCACTGTAACAAGCACCCTGCTTCAGGAGGACCCTGCAACAGGAGAGAGGCAGTAGTGCGAGGAGCTGTAGCACAGCAGTGGGGGAGCTGTGGAGCATGGGGTCTGCAATGCCCTGCACAGGGGTCTGGTAAGGCCCCCCAGGCTCTGCCGCCGCAGGTTACTCGGTGCCTAGCACGAAGCAGATCATCCCTTTTGCTGGAGTGTCACCACCACGCGTGGACAGGTTGCAGGGTCGTGTAGTGAGCTCCATTACATAAGGCGCATGTAAAACACCCTTCAAAGAACATAGCCTGCTTTGCACAACTTGCAAGGATACCCTATGACTAGATATGCTTTAAATTAAATTCCCTGGGAACTGGTGAATGTAAAAGATATGGGTATTACCTGCATGTACACACCCCAGAATACCCTTATGAAACAAAGTATAACACAGCAGTAGCAGTGCCCACCCAAACCAGGGCATCTGGAGGGCTGTGGCTGTTTTTCAATAGAGTAGAGTGATCCTTTTTGGAAAGGGTAGAGCCAAGGACCCGAGAGAGAAGAAACTCAAGGGCACTGGAAAATGGAGCAGTTGGAATGTGGCCCTAAGCAAACTTCAGTGAGATGGTTCCCAGCATCAACACCACCTGAAAAGATGAATGACTAGCGAACCCCCACCTCCTTCTGTATTCAGAGAAACAATACTTTGTCTCTGCAAGTGACCTGTGGTAAACAGGTGGGATAACGTCAGGGTACCCAGTTTCAACAGTAATTCTTCTAACTAAATTAATCCTTTAGGTCCTGACTTTATGCTAACAGCTCAGTTTAAGAGCGCAGAGCAGTATCTTCCTCCATAACAATTAGTGCTCAGATATGAAGTACATATGTACAAATGTGTGCATGCAAAACACTGAAACTTCCCAATTTCCCATCTTCTTATATGGTGGGATGGCCACTAGTTGCAGTTTCTTCAGACTACAAACAGTACGCGTGTCTAACATCTAACCATCACCTAATTATGCCACATTCAAAACTGAATCCTACTAACAGCATAACTAGATCAGTCATCTGAGAAAGGTCAGCTACATGCCTAACAGAGTAAGTCAACGATTTAAGATAGTGAAATAAAACTATTATGCAAATGAACAAAACCCCTCCCCAATAAACAAGAGAGACAGAATTCTGATGTAATGATAGATCTTTATGCATATTGCTCTTGCATTGAGTCCTTGTATGGCAGGCAACCAGGTAACTTGGAAGTAAATAATGGAAATCTAGCACATAATACTCTTTAAAGATTTTTTTTTTTAGACACTTGATTTGCATAGTACCGTGGGAAGAAATTATGTCCCACTGTTCCCCTCTTATTTTCATATGATCAGCTGGAGCTTTTTTATTCCAAGGAGAGGAATAGAAGGCAAAGATGGTGGCTGGTGAGTTAGTAATTTATATATCTATATTTCTTTTACACAGCAAGTATGTTCCATTTGTTCTGAAAATATGTAATGATCTAAAATGGGGACAATTTTAATGAATTGGGTTCATAATATTTCATATCTTGCTGCCAGAATCTTAGTCAATCAAACTAATGTTATAAAGGAACAGCCAACAGCCAATTTTGACATCCTTTAAGTAGGTCAGTTATAAGCCAATTAGCTCTACCTACTTGGTCTCCAAGGACTGAATAAAATACAGCCCATTTTGATTAGAAGCACTACTTCCACCAGTATGCACGTGTCTTAAAATAGACTGCAAAAATACCTAAAACCCCTTGGAATTGTTAAAGAAAGTCTCGATCCTACTGAAGTCAATTACTGTAATACAATTTATCCTGACTTCTCACTGATTACAAGAGCTCCTAGATTCACAGTGTCATTCCAGTTTTATTGGATAGCAGAAAAAAACAAGTGCTGCATTCGTCAGAGCCTTTACATCTGCTAAATACAACTTTTCTGCAATGTAAGATAAATTGAAATCAATCCTGAATTCCAGCAAACTTCCTCGCAAACTAACTTCAACAAAAGGAAATCACTCAGAATTACATTTATATGCATCACACATTAATTCCTCCTGTTTATTTTAACACGAGTTTCACATTATTAATAAGTGTCAGATCCTTCTTGAATAGGGATGGTTTAATGACTAATGCAGTTATTAAAACTAAGTAAAATAAGACTCATCAAATTATTTCAAGAATTAGTTTTTCATTAACTTAAACCTACTCATTAATATTTTTAATTAGTCAGTAAGTTTTCTCTTGTTAATCGTGTAATTTTTAAGATCAGAAAAACAGGGATGTTTCATTTCTCAAGATTTTCCTGCTTTTCTTTTTTTTTTTTCTTGCACCACCCCTTAATAAGATCTAAACATCTTCTTTGGAAACATACTTGCAAATAGGGAGTGCTAGACAATTCTTCTTTTATATATAGTCACACATACCTCTTGCAAAAATATTCATGCCATCCACTGCAATACATAACTAATGCAGACAGTGAACTTCAGAGCAGCAGATCCGATTAAAAAAACCTAAAAACCAAAAAACTCCCCCAAGCCCCCCACAAGCAAGGGAAGTATGGGAAGGGAGGAGGAAGAAGTAATTTCTGAGCAGGAACAATATATTATCATTACCAGTTCAAAAGAAAAATAATAAGGAAATTAAAAATTAATTATTTGGAGATAGATTGCAATACCTCTTTCACATATACTATATACATGGAGATCAGTTACACTCCTTCTGTGATAGCTAATAAAATAAAATTCTATTTGTCTTCTCTAACAAACCATACCCATCCCATAGGATCTTTCTTAAATGTATGGAATACATGTATGGAAAAGGAACTTTTTTCTCCTTAAATCACTATATAATATTCCTGCATCGTGTGTCAAATTCACAAAAACCCATAACTTATTGAAACTACACTAGCAACAAATCCAGCCTAGTATACTTTATGATGTTTGCTACTGTAATCACATAGTCAATGAAAAAAATAGGAGAGGGGGAAGAAAAAAAAAGAAAAAAAAAGAGATGAACAGCCAATAATCCAAAAGCACAAGCAGTAGCAACTCGGGATTCAGAAACATCTAGAACTGTCAAAAACCCCACATCTAACAAGACTTATGAAAAGTTAGAGGGGGCCTGACACTCAGCTATTGTGAATGGCACAACTTACATGAAGCCAGATGGCTTCTGGCCAGGTTGGCCTGGCCAAATGTGTGAAGAGCTAACATGACTCTGAAGACAACCTAAGAGGATCTCATTGACAGAAACCAGAATGAAGATCATATGAAACAACAAGAATGTAATATTGGAGGTTGTAAAATTTACTCTTACCTGGGAATGTAAATAAGCTCTACTAGAGTAATTTAAAACAAAGATATAGCTCTTTCATATTGCAAATAAAGAAATATTGAAACCTCTTATCAAGGAAACAAGACTACAACTTCCTTGATTTAATGATTAATTATATTGCAGCTAATTATTAAAACTCCTGATAACTAATGCAGCAGAAGCATCTGTATCTGCCTTCTGAAAATGCAAATGTGCCATAAACATTTTCTGTAATGCACTACTTTTTCAGTTTTCAGATGATTGCCTGTTCTCTGTCCATTATCCTTCTGTGCTTCCACTGAGCTTTAATTAGAGTAGAAATATGTCTTGATTTGCTGATTAAACATTATAAGCATTTTAAAAGAAAGGGTCATAATTTTAAATATGCGGGAAACCACATTTAACTTACTGTACAAAACATAGCATTAAATCAAGTCATCTGTTTTTTAAGAGAAAAGTTCTGATCATTCCAAAGTACAAATTAATTCTTTACTTAAACCTGGAAAAATCTGAGCCATTGTTAAAAATGAACTAAGAATGCAAAGGGACATGTAGACTTCAGGAGGGCACATATGTGATTTGCAGTCAAAGCTGCATGTACCGTAATAGTAACTATTATTAATTGCAAATTCCATGTAATGGCTGGAAGTTGTTCACACGGGGATGGCCATTATTTCCATCCCAGAAGCACGTGCTTCAGAAACATATCCTGCCTGTCTACACCAGCACCTTTGGTCTATAGTACTTACTTATCTTGAGGACAAAACCAAAATCACACACAAAATGATCTATATAAAGGCATACATATTCTAACCTTTCTCCCCCACTATGGGAATGTAAGAAATGTCCACAGTTGTTTTTTCTTAGTCTGCAGGATAATTTTTTGACATGCATTTTGTTAGGGTGAAAGCAAGGGAGCTGTGGAGTCGGATACTTAATACAGGTGTCTTTTTTCCAAAAGGTTATTAATTAAAGAGAAGCAGCTGCTACCTAAATATTTATACTTTTTTGTTGAAGAATCTCTCACATGCCATTGTTTACTTTTTCATACCAATAGCTGTCATAGCATCATGTCATTAGTTACTCAAGTTTTCTCTACTCGCATGCATTCAACATACGTTGTAATTGTTGGTGACTGGGCTAATACATAAAAAACAATCTTTGTAGAACCAGAGATATGGCAGAAATAGAAATATTTTACACAGAAATAAACCCACATGCTTAGAGAATGATAGAGCATTCAAAATTTATCACTTCAAATTAGACACCCAGTTCCCCTTTCTACTAAGAGTTATGCAAATGTTTAAGTGAACAGCACTAATCAGTGTAAAATTAGATATCCTTAGCTTTTGCAGAAATGGGGTTGTGCTCCATGGTTACACAATTTCATAAATTACTTGCTGCTTGACAGTCCTCAAGTCACTTATTTAAGTATCTGAATGTAGTTACAGGCACATAAATTTGAAAGTGTGATAATAGATTACACCATAGATTACAGTGAATCAATGTCTAAACTAGATGAGGAAACCAGGAATCCCAAGTACTTGTTGAAAGATAAGGTGACACTGCTCAGTCTGGAAAAAAATTATTCCATTTGCAACCTATACAAATACAAATCAATTCTGCTACCCAAACTGTGATTGTCCCCTTTAAATAATCTTAAACATGCTGTGTATTTCTTTACTTTCCTTCTTACAGGGGTAGGTGTGGAGGGATTAAAAGCACAAGAACTCAAACTAAAACTCAAAACATTCTTTACTAGGAGTAAATCACTAATTGCTTGCACTCTTCTTGTAGTGGTCCTAATTAAACTGGAAATAAGACTATGTACAGTACCAGCTGAATTACTTAAACAGTTTAATTACCCTGAAAAATGCCTATGAGTAAAAAATTGATGGGAAGCCTACAAAATCGCTTTGTGATTAGTGCAGAAAGTTAAAGCTGTGCCAAAATCACGCCCCACATGGAAAATTTCACATTTAGAACAAATTAAATGTAAAATTTCTTGGGTGTCAAGATGAAGGCAGAATATGAGATACTTTTTAAAGAGCAGAACTGCAGAGAAGCTATTTTTAAGAGTTCATTCCCACTTTCCTCACCTCTGCAACAATTATTCCCCAGCAGGCATCAATGGGACTAGGAAACCAGAGAGCTGGGAACTAGATGGTAGGGAATCCAACAGCTTCAAAGACCCTAAAATCTATCTTCACATCATGCTGAAAAACTTGTCATAGATTCAACCAGTTTCCACATGCTTCAGTTTCAACAAACCTTCATTTTAGGTAGAGACACAAGCCTTCGGAAAATTTCCAGCCAGTTTAACAGTAGCTGCTTCTTGCTTTTTAGGTTGAATATAAAGTCCCTTTAAGAACAGTTAAAACTGCTGTGGCTCTTCACCATCAGCTGGTGCAACGTGAACTGTGAAGTGGTAAAACCTGGTCACTGCCTGAGTCTGAGCTGTGAACCTCCATGAGAACTTGGTGACTATTTATTTTGGGGGATGAGAAGAAGGGAAAAAGGGAATAAATTATTTTCTTCTTCTGAATATCCCAAATGTTTCTAGCCTCCTTTGGGTCTGAAATTTCTCGTTCTCAAGTCAGACCTGTGACCCCACATTTTGGCACCTGTGATGCCTGGCAGTGTCTGGTCTGCCCACTACCAGGAAATATTTCTGGATGTGGAAATAAATAAGACTTACATAAGATGCTAAAGGACCACTTTGGGCATTCAAAGAACATCTCAAAGTAAGTGGAACAATGGTGATTTTTACATAATGCTGAAACATCGTTTCTTTTTTGTGTGTTACATTATGTATTTTCATTGGTATCTGATAATAGCAAGAGATTAGTAAGCAAACTAAATACCAAGTCTTTAAAGAATTCAGTAGGCTTTCTACACATCCCAGGAGAGATGTGGAAAATAATGCTTCACCTTCTGGAGAACTTAATGTAGTCTGTAAGGTAGGACATCTGAGGTACAATCTCTGCATTACAAAATAGCACATTTGCACATTAGGCATCACCACCGATACAGCAAGCAGCCTCAAGGTTAAACAACCTGCTGATGCTAAGACTTGAAGCAATGGTTATGAATTACAGCTGGAGATAAGCTGCACTTCCCCGGAAGTGAACTGATGACCCTTATAAACACAGAGCACCGAAATAATTAATTTACTGACTAATAATAATGTTTCTGCAATTCCTAACCTTCACCAAATCCACAATGGATAAATTTTCATCTTATGAAAACAATGAACGAGGAAAAATCTCCTAAGCTTTCTCAAAAGTTACGTCTCTTACTGCCTTTGGAAAATTTAGGCAGACTAATTAAAATCAGCGTGCGGTGTTAATCAGTGCCCAACCAGGAGTAAAGAGATCACCATCCTTCTTAGGTGGGAATAAAAATCCTGAAAGTCTAAGGTGGCAGAAATGCAAATGCACACCAGAAATATCTGTGTGACTTACACGAAAAGGGCTTAGAAAGAAATTAAAAGTTGCATTCAATTAGGAACCGAATCATACGTAAGATAAACCATTGTAATTTCACTGACTTCAGTGGAAGTAGGGGTCCACCTCAGCCATCCTTCAGACTTTCATCACACTTCATTGCTTACCCTTAATTTAGTGTCAGCCATGACAATGTAATTGCAGGGGTGTCTTTTCTGCTTCTCAGTAAATTTCTATGAGCCTTAGAGGTGCCTAATATGATACCTTCAAGGAAAGAACAAACACACGCTGCTTCTTCTTAGGTGCTCTGCAAGTGATGAGCCTGGGCACCGTGACTGATCCTTTTATTCAAGCACAACGGGATCACCAATAACAGAAACCATGCGTATCATATTCCAGAGTCCACTCCAGGGGCCCAAGACATCCACATGCACGCTGAATGTAGCCATTTTAAGTGTGCTAATTTCCAATTTAAAGCATTGCCAAACAAAATGAATGGCTCCTTTTTTAACACTGTTTCCCTTAAGAGATTTGTCAGGTTTGGACTGTATATCACGCCCTCAGAACACACTGGGACTCACAACGATGTAAGCTGTATGTGCAAACTGAAGGCAACTCATGGTCCTGTGAGATAAACTGCTTGCTCTTTTATACCCTGCTGCATATAATTTGAAAAAGCATTCTGCTTTGCTTACTGGAATTCAAAACAGCAGTGTTCATAACAAGTTGGATATTTTGATCACATCTTTCTTCTAATCTTGTGCTCCATACTATCAGAAGTCCTATTTGAATGATTCTACTTTGATAATAGCCAAGCTTCCTGACCTCGGGTGTCAGATGCTGAAGTCATTACATAGCTCCGAGACACTTACCAGGCAGTTCAGCAAGCCCAGGGGAAAAGGAGATCTGGGTGATGACACCTGAAGGCAAACCAGAGCATTTGCAGTCCATCCAACTAACTGCACTGGATCTGTTTGAGAGCAGCCGTCTTGCCCCACTCAGCAGAAGCACACCCACAAGACTCACCGTAGAAGACACAGACAGTAAAGAAAAGGAGGCATGAACACCTCTTTCATTCTGCTAATTCCAGTAGTTACCTGTGGAAATCTGAGGCTATAACTGATAATAATATAAAGACTATATTCTATATACTAGACAAAAATCTAAGGTCTTAACATATACACTTGTGGTTTGTTTTTTTTTTGTTTGGAAGCAGCTTTGTGCAGTCTCAGGAGATTACAGCATTTAAATGTGGTACACTTAGCTTTACAACAAAAAGTCAGAACAGGTCATGTCCACAGAGCCCAGTTTTCAGAAAACAGGTGTTCAGCACTTTCAGTAAATGAGGCATAGTTCAAAGTATCAGATCCCAGCAATCAGTAGTCACATCAGGAAATCTTGGCCGAAACATTCATATAGGCAACTATGGGTCTGTTCCATTATGATTCAGTATCCGATGCCTTTTCCATCCAGCATAAGGAGTGTCCAAAATCTCACCTAAGTCAAATAAGTTTCAAATTATTTAGAAACTGGGGAGAAAAACTTGAGTGACTTGGCGGGGAGGTGGTGTTTTTCAAATGTAATGACTACAATTGCTATTTATTCTCTAGATCTCCCATTCAAATCCAAAGTCAGTCATACAACGGGCTTCTATCTGGTGGGCTCCAGACTACACATATCTCAAGTACCAGACATCTTAAAACAGCAACACGATTTCACAAACAGCAAGAATCCAGATAAATTTACATTAACTTCAGATAAAATCCTTTTATAAACCAAATACCAGTACTTATGGGATTTGTTCATCGCCATTGCCAGAACGTCCTGTAACATGCACCCTGACTCTGGCTGTGCAAGCTAAATTTGCTGTGATTATTAGGGCTGAAAGAAAAACGACTGCACTAATATTCAAGCTGTTTGAAGAGAGGTTTACTGCCCCCAAAAGAATCATTTAATTATAACACACCATTTTCTTTAGATCTACATATAAAAAGAGTTAATTTGCCTAAGCATGCACCAATGGGGCTAATGGATAACGGTTTTTATTAGGGATGTGCCAAACGGTTCAATAGTTATTTGAATACTGTAGAGACCTCTCAAACATGTAGCTTTGGTGTGCAATAATTCTGTTCAATTAATGGGTTTATTTCCTTCACAGATATTCTTTTAGAAGTGCTCCATCATCCATGCAGTGCTGTTCAGAGACACGTTGTAAATACTTTCTCTTTACTGGTAAGTTCTAAGGACACGATGCTGTTCTTGCACACTGCTGTACACAATACACAAAGAAACCTGCAGAGAAATACGTAAGAAATGCTGTACCGAATTCTCCTTGGTCCCAAGGTAACTGGCGATAATCATTTTGTTGCAACCAATGGAATCACATCAGCTTGAAAACAACTTCTAGCACTCTTCTCTCCATTTCACCGTGGAGATTTACACAGCAGAAGGTGGCACACCCAGCATCCCTTCCAGTATCAGTTACCAGAGACAGACATTAATATAACTCTAAGTCTCTTGGAGTAATTGCAGCTATGGTATCCGTGCACTCTTGCTGAAACTGCATACCGCCACGTACCTATTAATTTGAAGTTTTAATAACGGACAGTAATAAAAAAAAAAAAGCAGTAAAGACCCTTGGCCTCTGTCATAAAGGCTTTTGCCAAGAGGCACCGTGTCTGATGTGGCTGACGTAAGCATGCAGACCGCAGCTCCACTGCAAGACAAATATAGCTGGCAAAACTGCATTTTCATTCATTACAGTTTTCCTGATTTATGGGCTTGGTTTTAAGACACTGGTTTTCACACAGCTATGTTCAAGCTGGGATCAGTTTTTATGGTGCAGTATCTCAAAAGAAGTTGAAAACAAGCTTGATGAAGATATTGCCATTACCATAGACCAGGACATAACCAATTCAGAAAAGAAATTTCTCCAGAGCATTGTTGACATTATAACTAGCCAAGGTGAGTTAGCAATTTGATTAATAAGGATATTTGAGGTTTGCATAAAGCTTTTCATAATCAATACCAGCACACCTTGCTATATTGACAAAAAATTATATCTCCAGCAAAATTGATACCTGAAGGAACACTGCAGAGTTCAAGGGACCTGACATGGGAACACTTGAAGAAAGACAAAGTCAGGAGCAGAACCTCATCTCTTCCCAGGGACCCTGCATAATTAAAAGGGCATAAGGGGAAAAAAGGCAGGGTTTTCAATGGGATACAAATGCATAAAGGATGCAGGAGATTTGCATTTAAATGTGTCAGTCTTTGGAGTCAAATTTCAGTGGTCATCTTTTCTGACCTTTGTATTCATTTTTCCCTCAAGTTTCTGGATAAATTTCTGTTACCTGTTCAGTATTACTCATGTATCTTCAAATTTAATTTTTCAACATAATCTAGAAAAATTAGTTAAATCCAACATGAGAAAAGATGCAAAGCATTGGCTTATAGGGGACATTTTTTCATAAACTTTGCCTTAACTTCTCATTTGAAGGCTGATCCAGAAATCCTGGGATTAACTAGAATCTGAATCAGATCCTTCTAGCAGTTTCATTTCTAATGTAGTTCTCCCAGCCTGACCAGTTCCTTTAATTATGCTTCTTGAGGCTTCTCTGAAAATAAAGAAATCTTTTCAAACACCAATCAAATTGCAAAAGACTGCTCTCATAAATCCATTTAGTCTGTTTTAAAATGTAAAAGCTTATACAAACACAGGAAAACAAACCAGCAGAAAGTCAATCACAGATGGAGGGGAAAAAAAAAAAGCTATTCAGCAGTTTACTTGATTAGTTTAGTGGTCTCAAGGCACATGTGCTTTATCAAGCCAGGAGAATGCAAAAGTGAATACCCAACTGTATAAATTCCAAGAATTCTAAAAACAAATAAGCATATTTTGATCCCATTTGTAAATTAGCTCTATTCAGTAGTCCTTAAAAAGACTTCTAGAGAATTTTATTCAATTATTTGCATACTTTCAAGACAACGCGATTACATTGTGATTTAAGACCTCCCAGGGACTTTCCAACAGTGATGAGCCAGAGGACAGCACACTCTCTACTGCTGTTGAAAACCTTGCCTTTCCATTAGCCTTGACTCTTCCTCAAAAGGACAGAAGAACAGGAAGAAAAGCTGCTTCTGACCACAAACCAAAGCCTCTATAGTACGGAAATCACTGCCCACTCCCTTTGTCTCCCTGGCAGTAAGATGCGTTTACTGTGTTTATGTTCAGAGATCTTTAGAGATCTCATCCAATGTCATATCTCCCTTTAGCTGTTATGTTGCTTTCTTCTGGATCTCAACTTTCTTTTTTGACTATTTTTTCTTTGCTTTTTAATTATACATGCTTCCTGGTAAACTAACCAAGCACTAAACTTTCCTAAGCTACACAAAAAGACTTGCTGTGAAGCACCCATTGGCCTAAATTGACCAGCAAAGAAAATGTGGTGCTGTCAAATAAATGTACCAAAGCTGCATCTCTCCCAGGAGCAGGAAATATCGGACAGCAATATTACATATACCTATTGCACTGTCCAGCTATTTCATGAGATTTTCCCTCAAACAAGGAAACAAACGAAACATCAGGATCCCTGAACATTCCTGTATACTTTCCATTTAATTTCTGAATATCTCTCTCAAATTATACAACAAACACCTGCTACTCATTCATTTCACGTCTAATTACCTGTATGTGGATGTAAAGAAACATATAATACCTGGCATATCCAAGAAATCAAAACGTCTTTCTTCACCAAAACCAGACAAGTTACAGCGAGGCACAGCAAAGTTCAGTCCACACATTAACAGACATCACTGAAGTATAACTGTTCTCTGAATAGTCTCCTCTCTGCTGCCTGTTGTTTCTGCTGATTGCTTCTGAACCCTCTTCCTTTAGTTCTTCTTTTTCTTCAACTGATCTCTTTGTGCAATTCCATTGAAAGGGCTGGGGAAAAAAAACCATAACCTTTATCCAGATGGTTTATTTGAATGGTAGAAAGCAGAAAGTTTGTACGACAACTAGACCTTCTTAGACGGTCTTAAGGTCTACGTCTTCAAAAGTATTCTAATGCCTATCTCCCATTGGAAGAAACTAGTCTGGTAACTTAATTATTTATGCAATGCTGTCTTTAGGCATTATGTATTAAACTGCTTTGTCTGTGTTACATTACAAAGACATATTAAACCTTTATGTGAAAACATCTCTTATTCAAAGGGAGCTTAGTTAAACTTACACTACTTGAGAATCATCTGCTGTGAATTTAACACTTAAGTTACCTTCGTAATTATTTTTCTTAGTCTTTAACAAATGAAATTGCAAATAAATATGTAAAATGCTGAATGAGTAGCCCAACATGTATAACAGAATATGAATAACTGCATAATAGAAAGGTTTGAGATTCTCTACAGGAGAACTGTTCTAGCTCGTTAATCATATGTATTATGACTCCACTATTTTATCTTTAATTACAAAAAAAAGGATGAAAAATCATAAACTCGAGAATAAATATTTCTAAAGTTAAAATCTATGGAGTCCCATATCTATACTCTTGTGCCTTCCTTCACGTTTCTGTTTTTTGGCTGTACGATCACCTATCCAGCAAGTATCTCATTTACATCAATGTACTACAGTTATTGCCATTGATACAGATGCTGTGATACCCTATGGCATCCAGCTCACAGGGAGGGGACTCCGCATTTGCATGTGGCTCCATGATGGCATTTTCCCCTCTAAGATGCATTGGCAGCATTTTCTATATGATATCATGGAGCACACTTGTAATATTTTTCAACAATTAACAGCACAAAGGAGATGGTGTACAGACCTCTAGCTAGCTAAAGTCAGTAACTTCATTCTGGTGTTTTGGATTTGTTTGTTTTTCCCCTCCTGTTATTCCCCATTTCTCCATTTCTGAGTGTTGGAGGTTTTTTCTCTCAATATTTACATGGTGACATTTTTACTGGGGCCAAATGATTACCTAATGACATCTCCAGAGCTTCCAGAGGTTAGACCAGTCAGGGTCACGAGATGGTCTTTGCTTTCCATGGCTGCTTAGGGTAGATAAGGTCCACAAATGAAGCACCTTGCTCATTCTCTGTCAATGAACTTAGCAACTTGAGATGGAGGAAAAGTTACCCAAGTTCCTGTGACTGAAAGTAATCATCAGTGTTTCAGAATTCTGAAATTGTTTTCCTAAATTATGTGATGAGAAGACATAGACACGGCTTTGTCCTGTTTACCCTTCCTAGTAAGGATCTCTTATTTCCTAAACAACAAGGGTATCATATTTAAACACAGTAACTCTTTCAGCAGTTGGAACTGAATACCATTGAATACATTGACCTTTACAAAGATTTAAAAATAACCTTGAATGTTGTCTTGCATTAGCTTTCATTATTATTCAATTGCATCTGATGAGCTGGCAGTAATTTCCACTTTCGGTTGCTATTGTTTCTTGTGGAACAAACACCTTCTCATATCTACAGGGCAAGCTATATATGGAAAAGTGTACGAAAAGCTCCCTGCTAAAATTCAGATAAAATATGTCAGTACAGTGAATGTCTAGGACATTAGTCAGCCTAGCATTTCATTCACTCACCCTGAATAGAATTTACACGAATTTCTTCCTATTTTTCCTCATGCCACCCAATAGCTTTAAGAGCATTTATTTAATCAGAGGCAGATTTTCTACATACACGACAGTATTCAGCTATGTGCTTCCAGAAAAAAAAAAAAAAACAGCTGAAAATTATTATGACTCAAACTCTTTTAAGGGTTATCATTTTCAGAGATACGTACAAAACAGGTTTGCTCTTTGTCAACGTTTGTATGGGTAACACCCATTTTCTCACCTTCCATTCTACTTAAACTTGCACTACAGCATGTCAAAATAAGTTTAGTCTATGAATGAGTGAAATATATTGCTCTGACCTACTTGTTAGCTGCTTAAATACCTTCAAGGCTCAAGGACCCTGACTATTTTTAAAAACCCAACGCAATGTAAGAGTATCCATTATTCTCATTCCATCGATACTCGCTATAATTTACAAAACATAATGTGTGCCTCAAACTCATGGCAACTCCCCTCCAATTGCAATTCCCTCTCAGATATCCCACCTCTCTCATCAGGTGTTCAGATACATAAGCCCTTGGAAAGCGGCAAAGCCTGGCCCAATTGAAATGTGATTAGCAATAAGCAGTCTCAGACAAAGTCTTTATTGGGATCCTTCCCAGTGGTCACCCCCCCCCAGACACAGAAGCAGGACTGGGGCAGTGAAGCCCGAGTCATTTGCTACTTATAAGCCTTGCAGTATGATAGAGGGGAAAGTTATAGGCTTTTAATTAGATCTGGAACTGTTACAATTTTTATGAGGCACGGTCATCTTCGAGTCAACTGGACTCTTTGTGGAGAAATATGTGATAGTATAATGTAGCTTCATGAACGTGAATCCATTCACATCCACATTTGAAATCCTTGATTAAAGATATGATAAATAATTTTTTTAAATAAATGCAAAAACCGCAGGCTTTTTCCATTCCTTGTTTTTTCTTTGTAACTTTTAAGTAAAGACAAAAGGTAGAAAGCGCTATTTTTTCTTGATCTGATAATATGTGTTGCAAGGATGAGAGAAGAGAAGCAATAATGTTTTCAAATTCATATTTACTTCCATGGTATAAAAAAAGTAAAGTAAATTCAAGTAAACAGGTTCTCCTCTACCAACAGACTGATACTATGTTCTGACTTCGGCAAGACTCCTGCAAACAACACTAATGTTCTGCACTAACACCTTAACAGATCCCTCAGGTGTTGATTAGTCTCGACTCAGCAAAGATATTTTCTGATTTGTGCTCATTCTCAAAGAGAAGAACTTCAAATATAAGTAAACATTCATTTTTATAAACTACTCGGTATTAATAATTCATTACACTGCCATCAGTGACCTAATAATTCTTTTCTAGCTCTTATTGTGATGATGTGAAGCTGGTAATAAAAACTTTCTCTCTGCCAACAGTACTCAGAAAAATAATTATTCCTCTCTCATATCTCCTGTCTGGATATCACCCAGGTATTTTCTTCAATATTCCATGTGGGAAGAAATCCACATCTTTCTGATTATATCTGGCCTGGAAGTGAACACAAGCCAGCCAGGCAGGAGCAGGCCTTTCTGAGGAAGCCTGTTGAATAATGTTCACATTGGAGCGCAAAGATTTTCTGTTCTTTGCGCCTACAAAATAAATTGGGAAAAAATACTTCATTTGCATGCGAACTCTCTCTACTGATGCCAGTTGCACTGAAGAGCTATCTTTGCCCCACCAGGTCTAGTACTACATCAAACATTCATAGAGATATATACATTTCTCCTATAGTTCTCAAATTGCACAATCAAAACTGGTAGCAACTAGCAACAAAGCAAACAGGTTATATACCATTATTTAAACACTTTGCCAGGTACAATTCAGTCATACGCTATCCAAACTACAATTTACCACATTTGGCCCAACAACCCCATTTCTAGGTTCTGTCAATAATTCAAGCCCCTCTAATTCAAAACTGTACTATTTGTTTATTCTGCAAACATACTATAACTGTTTTCATGAATAGGTGTTTATGACTCATTCGTGTTTAGTTTGAAGAGGTTTTTACAGTATTTTCCAGGTAATATCCAAGCCCTAGTTTACCGGTATACAGAGTGATATTCCAGCTGAACATATAGAAGTCACGCAACTAAGGACGCTTGCAATTCTACCAAAGTTTTCAAAAATTACATTGCACCTAACACTTTCTATGTTAGAAATGGTCAAATACTGTTCCACGTGACAACAAAAGCAATTTAAGGTTACAGATCTGTCTTGGAAAGTATTTTGTATGATGCAGAGTTGCATACATGTGTATCAAGTCTGTTTTCATAAGGCACAGGAAGCATGAAAATACAGGTGAATGCCTTTCCTTGTGTCTGCTGCTATGTTTTCCTCACTTTCCATGCATCATCTCAAAAACGTGTGTGTGTAAGGCTCTATTCACAAAGCTGTATTTTGACAGAGCTAATGTACAAAGCAACATAATGCTAGAGAACTCATCTAGGTTGTGCTTCATCTGAGACTTCAGCTCATCTATATGCTAATTCAAACTGGATGCAAGTTGGAATCTTTCAAAGACTGTGCTCCTCATATCCTTTTAACACATAATTTAATATTATGATTTGGGGACGGGTAGTAAAGTTAGAGCATTGTTGTGTTCTGTAAATCTGTTGATTGCTTCTTTCAGGGATACTGCACCAAGCATTGGCTTTTCAAACGAAAGGACAGCAAGGTTTGTCAGTCTGTTCTGGCTCATTGTGCCACTTAGCCACATAGGAACACTGAAGAGCATTACACAACCCTTCAAAGGTGCTAATATAGAATAATAAATGACATGGTACAAAGGTATAAGAAAGTGCCTATTTTTATACTGGCAACTGAATCTCTTATCACTGAAATGCCATTATTTGCATGTGAAACTTACTCTCTAACATTTATTACAACTATTAACTTCCAGATTCCTGTAGCATAGGAAAAGAAAAATAAACACAACACAAATTTGCAAAATGAACTCTATTATCATCAGAAATTAGTTCAAAAACAGGAAGTATTTTATCCCACATGAAAAAAAATGAAAAGGAAGAAGCTATTCATTGTTACATTCACTTCATGATATACAGTTGATACAAAGATTACCTTTAGGGCTTCATTTTTTTAGATTATATATTCCTTGCAGAGATAACCTACACAGGCTTTTATCAAAGGTTCCTTGTGGAGTTAAATTTTGTGTGTGTTTTAAAGGCATAATTATTCACAGAAGAATATTCATCACGTGGTTCAGATTGGATTTTACGTGAAATATTGTAACTTAAAATTCCTCAAAATAATCCAAAAGCTTTATTGTTTTTCAACAAAACCCTACTCCTCATGATAGCAAATGGCAACTAAAGAATCATATAATCACAGAATGGTAGGGGTTGGAAGGGACCTCTAGAGATCACCTAGTCCAACCCCCCTGCTAAAACAGGTTAGCCTAGAGCAGGGTGCACAGGAACGCGTCCAGGTGGGTTTTGAATATCGCCAGAGAAAGAGACTCCACAACCTCCCTGGGCAGCCTGTGCCAGTGCTCTGTCACCCTCACAGTAAAGAAGTTCCTCCTCATGTTCAGGTGGAGCTTCCTGTGCTCCAGTTTGTGCCCATTGCCCCTTGTCCTGTCGCTGGGCACCACTGAGAAGAGTCTGACCCCGTCCTCTTGACATCCACCCTTTAGATATTTGTGAGCATTGATCAGATCTCCTCTCAGCCTTCTCTTTTCCAGGCTGAACAGACCCAGCTCTCTCAGCCTTTCCTCATAAGAGAGATGCTCCACTCCCCTAATCAACTTTGTGGCCCTCCGCTGGACTCTCTCCAGTAGTTCCCTGTCTCTCTTGAACTGGGGAGCCCAGAACTGGACACAGCACTCCAGATGCGGCCTCACCAGGGCAGAGTAGAGGGGGAGGATCACCTCCCTCAACCTGCTGGCCACACTCTTCTTAATGCACCCTAGGATGCCATTGGCCTTCCTGGCCGCAAGGGCACACTGCTGGCTCATGGTGAGCCTGTTGTCCACCAGCACTCCCAGGTCCTTCTCCACAGGGCTGCTCTCCAGCAGGTCAACCCCTATCCTGTACTGGTGCATGGGGTTGTTCCTCCCCAGGTGCAGGACCCTACACTTGCCCTTGTTGTACTTCATCAGATTCCTCTCCGCCCAACTCTCCAGCCTGTCCAGGTCACGCTGAATGGCAGCACAGCCTTCCGGCAAGTCAGCCGCTCCCCCCAGCTTTGTATCGTCAGCAAAGTTGCTGAGGGTACACTCTGTCCCTTCATCCAGGTTGTTGATGAATACGTTGAACAGGGCTGGACCCAGCACCGACCCCTGGGGAACACCGCTGGTCACAGGCCTCCAACCAGACTCTGCACCACCGATCAAACCTGCTGAGCTCTGCCATTCATCCTCTGCCTGAGGAGGAAGCAGCAGCAGAGACAACGTGTGGGGAACTGACTGCACCCCCCATTCCCTGTCCCCCTGCACCGCTTGGGGGGAGAAGTGAGAGACATCAGGAGCGAGGGGACACGAGCCCGGGAGGAGGGAGGGGTGGGGTACGAGGGTTGTTTTTAAGATCTGGCTTTTGTATCTCCTCATCCTGCTCCGGTTTAATTGATAGCCAATTAAATTGGATTTTTTCCCCAAGATGAGTCTGTTTTCGCCCGTGAGTGAACCCTCCCTGTCCTTGTCTCTACCGACCAGGTTGCATTACATTTTCTCCTCATCCCAGTGAGGGGGGAGGAGTGAGCAAGTGGACGCATGGTTCTTTGTTGCCTGCTGGGCTGAAACCACAACAATTGGTTTGGTGACACGCAATAGGAAAAGAAGTCAGAATTGGTTCACCTGGACAGCAGGCTGTTCTGAACGACATCAAGCTCACACAGGCTGAAATCCTGGGAGTCATACACATGAAACCAGGCATAAAATGCTCGCAAGGTGCATTGGCATAAGAAGTACAAGCCTAAACCAAGAGTAATGGAAAGGAGACAAAAAACTTTATAACATCCAGGGCCGAAACTGCTTTGAAAATAAAAATATCAAATATCCTTATGAATTAATTCAAAGTCTCAAAGTCTTTTTGTAAGATCTCTATCTGCATTTAAATGGTTCAAAGACAGAAAAAAAGCGCAATTATTTTTATGGACTTATTGAGTTTTCATCAATTTCTGATAGAGTAACATCTCAAGTTCAACGTGTATATCATAATAGTTTGTCATAAATGAAAACAAGCTTGAAATAGCTACATAATGAAAAGTGCAAGAATAACTCATTTAAAGGTGATAGACAAAGGAATTTATATGTATTTTGACTCTTTTACTATCTAACAATCTATATCTACTGTATATCTCAGAAAGCTAAACTCAGTTAAGCTATAATAAACAGTGATATTACTATAACCTTTTTCTTTCTCCAGCAACAACAGAGTGATGCACAAAGCATATTGAAGGATCAGACCCCTTTTTGCTCATAGCCTCAAAAAACCAAAAAGCAAAACTGAAGAAACTATCAGCTGCCGTCCTCCGGGCTTGGGGCCAATGTTGATTGGTACCATCAGTTAATAAACAATAAGCCAACATCAGCGCATCTGCATTTACATCCTGCAATGCTTGACAGAGGTTCACATATAGAACTTAAACTGATACTGATTACAAATTAAGAGTTCATGCAAGTCTGAGGAAATCAAAGAAGAGGTTTCCAATTACTTCAAAACCCTGCATGGATTTCTGTATCCAAGGAAATAGGTGGTTTGAAGTGAGTAATTTAGTCTCTTGGTTGCTTAAATCCTAAAAGGATGGTAGAAAACATTTGAGCAAAACTTCAAAAGCACAGAAAATTACTACACAAGTCAGAAGGCCAGGACATAATACCTGCAATAGTAATAAGATGTAATCAATCATGATGATTTTTGTCGCTACTTCACAGGCTGCCTCTTCTGTTAGAATATGGTTTAAGGCACATTTTGGTTGCTTTACAGAACCAGACTGATACACTCAGAACCTTAAGAGGGTGAATCAATTCCACTGATCCCTAATAACTAGCTGCTGCCAATCACTAATGTTAACACACAAGTCTTCTCGTCAAAGCATAAGTATCAAAATAATATTCAGACTCAAGTATGACTATGACAGAAAAAAAGTCAACCTGTTCTTCCACCAAGGGGAATAGGCCCTGTAGGCTAAACAAAGTAAATGGTACTTTTTTTGAGCTAAGGATAAAGATTAGCAGGCCTCAAATATGCATATATGGTAGGGAGCTTTACTAGACTGCTATCAGCATAGTTCAATATAAGCCTGAAGCTGGCTACTGGTACCACCGGGTTAAATCACTGTCACAAAATACAGCAGACGTGAGAACTACCCATGAGGAATTTCAATGTGCACTGACAAAAAAGTCTAAACGCTGAATCCCAGACACAGACTAATTGCCAATACGCAAAATGGTATCGGTTACTGACTAACGAGCACTATATAATCGATTCAAATACTATGTTAGCAGAAAAAGAATTTTCACACACTAGTTACTTCCTTCTCACGACAATGTCTGCGAGCTTCACTTTGTGAATGTAAAGCTGAAAGATAAATTCTTGAAAATATCCATGAAGCTTAAAATCCATATCTCCTGCTAGAAACAAAAAAACCCAGTCAATATCAAAGACTAGATATGCCAAATGAATTATACATAAGGAAAGGAAAGTCAAATGTTGGTTTCAATGCATAGGCCAATCCTTCAGGTCGATATAAACTCTTACAGCAAAAGTTTTTCATACAAAGGCAAATATTCTAATAATTCTTTAAAGTATTTTTACCATAGGCATTTGTAGCCAATCTATCTAATCCAACAAATTTCAAAAAAATCATTCAACTGTATTATTGCTCATGGCTTGCTTACAGCTTACACTTCAGATTAAGGAATAGTCAGAGTTAAAGGAATAAGACCATTCACAAACACAGTTAATTGGCAGAAAGAAAGAGATATTCTGGAATAGCTCCTTGCATAGATAAATATCCTCTCCAATTGTTAATGGTGGATGACCCACTATAGGATCAATCTCTCCCTTTCTTATTTTCCTTTTGACAGCTTTATCAAACTAGCAGAGGCACAGTGAGACATTACAGGTTCGAGTGCCAAAAGCACACTCACGTTACATGGCTGACTACCTCATCATCCAGAGCAGGCAGTACTCTTCTGGGAGTGCTGATATCCCAACAAAAATACTAGCAAGGAAGAAAAAACCAAGTTAGCCTGGTGAAAGTAGAGACAGTTTACATAGATTAAAGGATTTAAAAGATAAGGGAGAAACAACTGCCGCTAAAACCCTGTGAAGAGATCACCCCAAAACAAAGAGAGACAGGCACGTACTGCAGTGTTTCTGGGTTTGGAACTTCACCTTTCAGGGTGGGTCTAAGATACCTTCTTCTCTCCTTCTCCAAGCCCCACCATTTCCATTACCCGAGCAATCTCAAACCTGCCAAGCACAGATTCATGCCTTCATAATTTCTGAGACAAGCTGCTAAACTACAAAGAGAGGTCACATGTTGGCTTCATCTGGCCTGAGCCACAGTGACTACCAAGCAGTGGAAGAAAGCAAATCACACCGGTCTCTGTAGAGGGGCTTTCCTATGCGATACTGGATACAATACAATACCCACACCTACACATGAAAGTCCAGTGAATTGGCCCAAGTTAATATATTGGTTTGAATTGTTTTCTAGAAGACATATTTTCAAATTCATTGCCCCTCCCCCCAGATAATTCACAGCAGTATATTCAGAAAACATGTCATCGGTGTGTTTATACTCCCATCTAGGTATGTTATTCTGGAGGAACAACACTGCAGTATGGAGAAGAGGGACTGTTCTGAGGCAGTAACAATAGAATTGTTCACTCCCACATAGGCCGAGGGAGGTGATTCTGCCCCTCTGCTCTGGTATGGTGAGACTCTACACGGAGTACTGCGTCCAGCTCTGAAGCCCTCAGCACAGGAAAGACATGAACCTGTCGGAGCAGGTCCAGAGAGGGCTGCAAAAATGATCAGAGGGCTGGAGCACCTCTCCTTTGAAGACAGGCTGAGAGAGTTGGGGTTGTTCAGCCTGGAGAAGAGAAGGCTCCAGGGAGACCTCATCGTAGCCTTTGAGTACTCAAAGGGAGCCTATAAGAAAGATGGGGACATACTTTTCAGCAGGACCTGTTGCAATAGGACAAGAGGTAATGATTTTAAACAAAAAAAGTTTAGATTTAGACTACATATGAGCAAGAATTTTTTTACAGTGAGGGTGGTGATACAGCGGCACAGGTTGCCCACAGAGGTGGTAGACGCCCCATCCCTAGAAACATTCAAGGTTAGTTTGGACGGGGCTCTGAGCAACCTGATCCAGTTGAAGATGTCCCTGCTAATTGCAGGGGCGTTGGATTAGATGACCTTTAAAGGCCCCTTCCAACCTAAACAATTCTATGATTCTATGATCTACTGTAGTGATATTAGAGCAACTGGTGTACTCAATAAAAATTATTAGCATTAGAGAATTCTGAAGGGAATCAATGAAGCCAACATAATCAAGTAACAAAATGAACCCGGGCTAATGGATATACGTTCACCAAACTGAAAAGCCCACAGAAGTCGCTCTCAAAAATCTGATATATACCCAAAGTCATAAAGTAATGATCCTGTGATATTTCCTAGTCAAAGCAGAAGAAAGGGAAAAGAACAAGATTCCACTGTCTACATTACCCAGATATGTTTATCAAGACACAGTAACATTTTAAGTGCAAGCACTGTGCAAAGTTAGTCAAACAAATATCTACATCTTGGAGGAAAATTCAACAGTCAAACAATGCAGTGATACTAAAGCACAGACTATAAATAGAAGGATACTAACAAAAACTATAAGGACTTCTCGTGGCAGAGAGCAATTTTTTCTCTAAGCCGTTCTCATATCAAAGTTAAATTCAACTCTACATTTGAGAAGATGATGACAGAGCTAGCAAAAGCAGATGCACTACATCTTCACAGGAATCTTGTGGAGCAGGCAACGTGAAGCTAGTAGACACATTAAAATGAAGAATAGATCTCAGCTTCAAAGGAAAGAGAATTACTCTCAGATTTGCAATAATACTGTCATATAACATCATATTTAAAGAAGACAACATAAAAGGAATCAAAATACATTTCCTGAAGTATAATGGGCTTTATTCCTTTAGCCTTGGATGTGGAAAAAAAATGGAAATGTAAGAGGCAAATGACATGAAGCTTTCACTAGCTTGGGGAAGGTGGTCCACCAATTTTAAAAACTTTTCTCTGGCTGAGAATATTTAAGCTATGCATTTATCAAAGTAACTCTGAACATAGCTTAGAGTCCATGGAGTTTACTTCAAACAGAACAGACACTTTTAAGCTGCCAGCGGACCATGTTGCTTATCTACACGAAGACTTACTACAAAGCCCAAGAGAGCACTGCTATTACCTCCTACCCGAGTGCAGCTGATTAAGCATGTCCTTGACAGAAATTGTCTGTATAACTGACTTTTAGCTTCCAGGAACTTAGCCTAACTAACAAGTCATCCTACAGGCAACAGGGTAGGACAAAGAAATGATAGTTCTTTGAATTTTCTTCAAATCTAACTCTTCAAGACAGGTTTGGTAACCCCAGAGAACAAAAACATGAAGTCAACTGATTGTACGTTCCAGCACTCCTCATCTACACTGCCCTTCTAATCTTCTTTCTTCTGGAGTCACAGGTTGAGATTTAACCATACCAGAAAGATAGGAAGCATCCACTGGTGTGTGGTTTATCCTTTTCTTTCCTCCTCTTTAGCAAGTGCATTGCAAAGTAGACTGTGACATGCTTTAGGAGAAATAGAGGATCAAGGACAATTATATTAAGATGTGAAGTGACTACAGGCACACAGGATCTTCTGTGACTATTTATAACAATGCATGAGTGCTGCCTGTGTCTCAATGGTTCAAATAAGAGCTATTTTTGGAGTTTTTAAGTATTATTGTGTTTTGTCCTGGATCACACTAGGAAGATGTCTATTTTAGGCACCTGACACTGTATTCAGCCTGTTTTAAAGTAGTTATTTTGAATGCTTTTTTTCACCCACTTACTTTTTAATTATAAGCTGATGCCTTCACTTCTTTCATGCCCAAATCTAAGGGATATGGAGAAATGTGGTTCTCTCAATCACCTTGGGATGAATAGCTACTTTGAACATCCCAAGATAGCAGACTAGACAAAAGACGTATTTTGACCATCACCCTGCATGTGACCATAGGCTGAAAAGTCTTTCACTTTGTGAAGTCTAACAGCCAACATACAGGAGATAAAACTCAAAACTGAACAAGTTAGCAAGAAACATGTCAAACCACTAAAGTGAGCACTTTAATTAAAAAGCTAAACTGCTGATTGACTTGATCTGATCTTCATTTTTTAGTTTGCCAGTTCATTCAATAGGGACATTTTTAGATACTCTTACATCACTATTTTGGTTAGAAAACTGCTTTCCTAACTCATTGAGGCATCTGATAGATCAGATTTAGTATACTTTGATGCAAACCTATGTCAGAATGCACAAGGTTATTTAGGGAACTGGAATTTTGTTCATTGTTTTTTTTTTAATCCTATGTGTGCAAACTGCACTCATCAAATTTCAGCCATTTCAGTGGTGACTGCTTTTGCTACGCTGGTCTTATTGTCACAGTTCTATGTAGCAGATGTACTGCAATTATCTCTAATGCCTAATGTGTGTTCCTTTATGTCCCAAGTGTTTTCTAATTTAATGGAACAATTTTTAAAATTATGTTTAAGCTCATGTGTCAATTCGAAAAGCTTGCTCTTTTTTTTTCTTTTTTTTTTTTTAATCAAACACAAAATGATGGCTAAGGACAGACTTGGTGCAGCTTCCCTGCACATAATGGAGGTTTGACATAAAAAAATATCACTAAAAAGAGTTTTACTTACTGTTGTGGGATTTTGAATTTTTTTTTCCTTAGTCTGCCCGTGTCAATTCCAGTCAATTTCTTTACATTTGATCTTGAGAAATTATTTATGTGGAAGTGAATAAACTCTCCCTAGCTATAAGGAGATTTATGCTTTCACTATTACTTTCCAATTAAAACAGTGCAGAACCTACACCAGAAATCACATAAATGCACTAGTAGAAATGGGCAGTACAGCAGTCTGGCTCTTCTCAGGTAAAGCACCATTTGAATCCAGTTGTATAGTCTTGAACAGAAAAGTCTTTATCCCTGTTTATCCCTGACATAACAGCAATCACATTGAATTGTATTCTAAAGCAAAAAACCAAGCTATACATAGACTTTTAATTATGAATAAAGTTTGTAGTGCTACAGAATTGCAATCTGATGAGGTTATGGGCTTTTTCTGCATTGGAAAAGAAAAACAAGAAATGTAGTAAATTTTTGTCTTTGAGGTAATTTGTCAAACACATTAAATTTGAACAATGTTTTCTTTATCATATCTTGGTTTTCTGTGTATCAGAGTTTTATTACATTCAAATCTTTTGAGTTATAGAGATTGGAGATAAATACACATAATGGAATAGTGTTAACATTTTATCTCAAGAACAAATAAGCATTTCTTTTCATTTTCCTTTCGGATCCACAATTTTTCTTCTTTAGTCCAGTTAAGTAACTGAAGAAAGATGTCTGCTTCCGTAAATATCTTATTTCTCTATCCCCAACAGATTTTGTGCAATCCTGAAACAAGAGCTACTTCTAGTAAGAAACAGAAATGACTAACGAGTTATAAATATAATAAAACTATGCAGCACCAGAAAACATATTATATGATGTATTTGTTTCCTGGGTCCCCAGGGCTTTTCTCTTAAAAAGAAAAAAAAAAAGACAAAACAAACAAAAAAAAGCGTTTGTTTTGCAACCTAATAAGGATAAATTTATTGAGCTACATGTTCAGTTGCTAAAATTAACAAAGGGCACTTACCAGCTTAAGGACCTAAACCATCCTTACAAAAAGCACAACACCAAACCAAATTGCTGGGCAGCAAATGCATATAGCTGTAATAACAGACTAGCCAAGGTGTGTCCTCTTTTTTATTCTGAAAATAATTTTTCTTATACTGGAAGGTGTTAATGGCTACTATCAGGGAAATCTCTGATCTATGTATATTATTAGAGACCAAGTTCAACTCAATTAGATGTACTAAGAAGTCCTTTCAAGCCCAGAGGAACAATGAAGTCTCCTTACAGCACAGAGAGACTAAAACAACAGAGCAGGCTGATTTTTTTTCTCCCTTTGGTACTCTGCATCCATGTTAAGATGTCTATGGTACGCCTTCACATTCCATTTTTTTCTCCTTAAAAATCACACTTTCCGTGCACAAAAAAAGCTTGCTATTTATTTAGGTGACTGTAGACGGAATTCAGGATCTGTTTCTGTTTAATGGAAGTGCTTTAGCTGCTTTCATCTTGCTATGCAACCATTTTGCAGAGCGGCTACAGCTGTAGCATTGCCATGAGTAACAAGAAAGAAAAGACAGGAACCCTCTATTCCCCGTCTNTTAGGTGACTGTAGACAGAATTCAGGATCTGTTTCTGTTTAATGGAAGTGCTTTAGCTGCTTTCATCTTGCTATGCAACCATTTTGCAGAGCGGCTACAGCTGTAGCATTGCCATGA
The DNA here is from genome assembly GCA_013398225.1 of Steatornis caripensis. Classification (NCBI taxonomy): domain Eukaryota; kingdom Metazoa; phylum Chordata; class Aves; order Caprimulgiformes; family Steatornithidae; genus Steatornis; species Steatornis caripensis. The sequence continues at coordinate 925,898 of VZSC01017789.1, forward strand.
GTAACAAGAAAGAAAAGACAGGAACCCTCTATTCCCCGTCTCTGCCCTGTTTACTCTCTTTTTGAAGCTTAAGTCAACTACTGCTGTGTCCTGAAACCCGCTCTGCAGGTTGTTAGGGAAACTCATACACGTTCCCCAAACCCAAGCATCATACGAAACCACTAGAAAAACACCACAGACACAAGGGTAATTAGGCCTTGATTTACATCAAATGAAGTCATATTCATAATTATGGAAAAGTGTTTAAGCATAAATGAAACTTACAGACCATACGCAGAGCAAAAATCACCTGCCTAGAAATATCTTAGGGTCAGAAAACAAGCAGACAGTGGGGGAAAAAAGCTAACAAAGATAGCTCCAAAAAGATAAATAGAGAAATTAACAGAGAAGCAGAGCTGAGCCTGGAAGCCTACCGCAGTTGCTTCCCTGAGCGTTAAGGGAACAACAAACATAACTCTGCAGCACTTTGCACTTCTCAACCTCCCATCACCAAAGCATCTCCAAACAGCTCACAAATAATGATTCAGAACCATTGCTCACACTCCTTTGGAACCGTGGCAGTATCTAACCCTCCCTCCCCCCATTTTACAGATAAGGGAAACAATGCATGAACAGACCGAAGTAAATTCAAAGGACTTGCAAACATGCTTTATGTTAGCCATGTATTTAACCTCTTTAATGATAAGAAGCCTTAGACAAGGAGAGTCTAGTTCTGTTTTTCAATCACATCGTGTGCTTGATATAAACAAAGTTATAAAAAGCCCTGCTCCATTGATTCATATCAGAGATAATTCTTAGCCAAGTGAATAGTTCCTCTCAACACAAATGGCACTACCTGCACAAAAATGAAAACACAGCTCCTCCCGGGCAAGGCATCCTCAACTAAGTTTTAGAAAAGCAGCAAACCAATTTCCTGCAGAAAGTTTTCTGATTTATAAGACCATTCATTAGAGGTTATCTGAGCTTGCAGATGGAAACACAATATATGCTTCTGAATTTTTTTGGTCAAGATCAGAATTTTCAAAAATTTCAAGTTCACAGTCGTTTATCAATACACATAAATGAAAGATCATATGCAGTCATTTATGCAGAAACTCACATATTTATTTAATTAGCATGGAGCTATTTTTTTTACTGCATTCCAGAAAGCAGTTATGTTTTCATGGAAAATTTAGTGTTTCTTCAATGCAGTTGACTGCTGGAACTAAATTTATAAAAGCAGCATGCTTGTCACCACAGTGCAAAACAAATAATGCAGCTCCCTACCTTTCCTGTGCTTGATCCTCAACATCTAATTTAAGCCTTAATAATCCAGTTTGTAGTCAGACTGTCTAGTAGAGCTATTGTCCTGCAAATCATTGACCAAAAAATATTTTTTCTTCCATATGCATAGTCTTTGCCACCAGAGGTCAACAATTAGTATACAGATCTATTATTAATTTTAATTTATCTCTAGAAATAATATTTACGAATATGAGCATTCA
>VZSC01017789.1:927559-1040093 GCA_013398225.1 Steatornis caripensis
GACGGATATTTAAAATCTGTGAAGTAGCCCATTTGACATACATCATAAATTACACAGTACATTTCTAGCTCATGAGTGGAAGAGCATATGACTTAGAATAGATTGTGTGAAATGTCATATATACTAATTTGAAATTCACCCTCTATTAATACTCCATAATTATTTAAAGCTTGCTGCATATGAATTTCATTGCCAGCAAAATCATGGAACATATGCAAAAAAGCAAAACCGAAAAAGGTGATAGCAGTTTCAAAGCAAAACATTTTGAAATTCGAGTCATTATTTGTGGAGAGAGGAAAAAAAAAAAAAATTACAGTATTCAGCTGCCCTATAGATGTAGGCAAGAAAAAAGGCAAGGAGGATGATGACTTGCACTGATTGAGGGACATGCAATGGCTTCAGAGTTGACACATATTGAGTCACAAAAATTACAAGTAATTTTGTCATTCCCAGTCTCTTTCCTAACACTATAAAACTGCTGTTTCTTCCTACTACATGCACGCAGAACACAAGTATCCAATTATTCCTAATTGGTTTTGGTTTTCCATGCATAGTTAATGCAACCTTATTTATACAGGGCAATCAACTTCTTTCAGGTATGCCTAACTTTTCAATAACATTCATATTACATATCATTAATTTTAAACCTATACAATGCATTGCAAATACCCTCAGCCATCTGATGAAATATAAAAAAAAGAAAATCATCCTTCTGTAAACATTTAAACATGCACTTGGTCTTTTCCACCAAGATAATTCCATTATGGATGCTTAGGATTGTGTGGACAGATGCATCAGACAAAACCCATCAGAGAAACAAGACAGGAAGCAATAAATGAGCAGAGATACCATGCTATAACCTAAAACGTGCCACCGAAATACACTATGATAAACTGCAACACAGAAGTTTTTACACAGAATTATACCTTCACTTGTATTCCCATGAACGTTTTGCATGAACACACATCTAAGTCTTCACTCTATAAATGCTTTTTGGTAAGTGTGTACAGAAGTCTACAAAGGGACCCAGCACACGATGCAAAGTAACATGCAGTTGTGATTTCCTTTGATTGTGACAATAGGTCTTAAGTCATCAGTGGGAAGGCCATGGGTAACGCTGGATTTACAACAGATTCTCAATTTCACTTGCACCTGCCCATTACCCACTGCCTCGACCATCGGGCAGAGAGGACAACTGCGATCTATCTCTCCGTATTTGGAAGGGACGGTACAGCTGTTTGAATGCACTGTCACGCACTTTTTATACTTCATTGTACAAAACCTACCGAACACTTTGGTGCCACATACGACAAGCAGAACCTCTCTGCCCCGTTCCTCTGCGGCACTTCACAACAAACTGGAAAACAGGATAGCTGACCAAAACATTTGGATTCAATTCCTGCATTTAACAGCTAACGTATTTTCTTTGGTCACTGATTAGTCTTCTAATGTACACTTATTGATATGCCCTACAGAAGTATTTCATTTTTCTATTCCAGAAATCTAAATCAACTGATAGCTGTACTCATCCAACAGCACAAATGAGCACTAGAAATCCAGTGGCTAGAGAATTTCCCATAGCAGCATTTACCCAATCAGTCATCAACTCACTATTTTGGAAAAGAACAAAGAATTTGCACTTCCTTGCCTATATTAAACTAATGAAATCTCTAGGAGAGTGCTGGAAGATTAAATGACAGTATCGGTCTTTCCCCATAGATGGTGAAACTAAAACTTGAAGAAGCACAAAGCCAGTGGTGTCAAGCCACTGTGCGCTCCCCAAAACTGACCTGCCTTACCTGACACATCTTCCCCCTCCAGGTGGCTTCAGAGCAGTGCTGCATGACCCCCAAACAAGCGGCCAAAGCTACTCCTTTCTCTCCCATAAGGACATCTTTCAACACAGAAAACTCGGACCACTGGCAAGTCAAATTACGGTAAAACGAACCACCCCCTTCTCTCCTCTGCATCACCCAGCACTGACTCCCTCTCTTGCGGTCTGACTTTCCCAGGAAGGTCTAGTCCCTGATGGGTGCTGCTGCCCGCCCTGTGTCCTGCCCGACCAGCCCAGCCTCGACACCCCAAGAACTTCACCCCCCAAGAGCATGCCCTGTTGCTCTTGGAAAAAGCTTCTTCTCACTGCCCTGTAGAAGGGCGCGCTGAGACACCATACTGCAGGCAGCTTGCTTTGTGCCACTCAACTTTATTTACTCTTTCAAACGTGCAACCCAATAGCCATATTAAACTTCAGAAAAACCAATTAGGCCCCCTGTCACACGGCATAAATCAGAAGTCATGCCATATAAAGAAATGCTATGAAATCAGCAGAGAGGACAAAAGCAGAGGCAAACTCGAAGGTAGCAGCTGTGCTGGCCACCTGAAAACATCATTTTAATTTTGTTTATGCTCAGCTATAGACTTGGATACCTCTGAGAAGTCTTGTCTCAGCATGCAAATGTCAGTGCTCTCCACTCCCCAGTTCCTTTTGGTGTATGCTTTCCACATACAAGCAGATACCTGTTCATTTAACTAACTAAATGCAAATTGGTCCTTGCAAGTGCAGTGGCTAATTCAGAAAAAAATATCATTTGAAAACGTAGGCCTACGCTGCCTGCAGATGTCAGGCACGCTATATTTTTATTTTAATGTTCTTAAAGATAAGCATGATGGTTCACAGAATTATCCCCTTTGACAGTCTGTAACCCACTGATACCATGCTCAGAAAATACTTTCTTCATGAAAGGCCTCACATTCATTGCTTTCTGGGGGGAATATAATAGTTTGCCTGAAGAACAAGTTTCTTAATTATTCCAGCATTTATCATGTATGTAGCACATTCGCCTCCCTTGTGGTCAACAGCACTGTCACGGAGACCCAGCTTAATTGAGTCCATATTGATGGCCTTTTTGTTTGAATTGAGGCATGTGAAAGTATTTCTCAAGAACCATTGATGGTATTTGGGTGATTAACATCTCTGGGTATCTTTCAAAATCACATCATGATTTTCTCTGCATGGCTTAGTCTAACAGACTTCACTAGGATGAAATCAGGAGATGTGGACCCTGCCTTCAGTTCTACTATTCCTTTGCTCATCTCGTGCGTACTTATCCTTTATTTCTGCAAGTGTGAGGACATTTGAAAAGGAAATTAAAAAGTCAGAAAAATAGGCCTATGGCCACCCTTATTACTACAAGTGATTGTTAGTGATGATTACACAGTATCTCTCCAAGTAGCAGTGTTTTGAGTAGCCTGATCTCCAATGTACCAAACCAACCCTGTTTCTTTGTTTCTCTTCCATTAAATGTGTTTCTCCTCCAGACTGCCGCACACACGAGTTCTAGCATGAATTTTGCAAAGGTTTTCTCACCAGTCTGTCTGGGCAATGTTACGCTGTGATACGTATCCTGCCCCGTACACCAAACGATTTGGGGCCCAAGCATTAATCATCTTGATGTACCCTTTCGCTGTTGAATGAGGAGCCCATGCCAAAGCACTTTTATGTTATTAGTTGTCTCAAACTTATTTTACTCTGAGCCTTAGAAAGGAAAGATTAGGTGATACATTTTACAACCCAAAACCCATGAGTTTAGCTAAAAAAAAAAAAAAAATCTAAGACAGAGGTCTCCCCTTTGCGCTACTACATACCCTTAGGGCTCCTGCCACCTACCTACCTGACATTTTATTCTGATTCTCTCTAGTTTCCCTGCCTTGGTTTTCAGGGATAGTGTCATTGTGCAGTCTCTCACCTGTCAATCCAATCGCCGTTTTGTTTTTGCACCCATGAGTTCCGTATAAAAACTAGCATAAATGGCCCCCATGGGAGTCTTTTTCTCATACCAGGTATCACCTCTCGCTCTAGTGGAAAACACTTTGTGGAGAGTGCCACCTCACTTCCCTGTCATCCCTCCAACAGGGAGTTGGAAGGGAACTGACAAGTTGTCTGCTGGAAGGTAACAAGCGCAGAAAAGCTGCCTGTTGCTCATGCAGAATTAGATGAAAGACAGAGCACCAATGACGACAAGGTGAAAGGTACGACAGGGATACAGTTCCCTACTGCCCTCTGGTAACAGCGATGCATCCAGCTTTGCTTTGTGTCGTTGAAAATATCTGACATAGGCAGACAAGTACTAGACCTATTGCAGGCCTGAGTCTTAACAATTAAATCAATACATTCTTAAAGCTGTGTATCTCCCTCAACCTCCCAAAGAATAATTAGAAACATGACATTATGTCTGCTCGATGCTGCCTATTGAAAACCAAGGCACAGTGGAGTTGTTGCAGAGTTAAGCTGTCCTGACACAGTAACATGAGCAAATAATTAGCCAGCTTTTATTAAGCCATGTCTTTTTAGCACCATTTTCTGCTCTCGTGTGGTCCTAATCAAGAGCCAGGGCGGGGAATGTCAGTGAACTCCTAACTCAAGGGACCAGTTAACATCTGAATGTGTAAAGCGCACTCTGAATTTCCTACTTTTATGTTCAGTGATTCTCAGTGGCTCAGCTCCATCTGAGGTGCAATTCCATCGACTGCAACTGCTTCTGTGGATTTACCCTGGGGATGTGTTTTGCTCAAAAAGATTAACTCAGAAGGGAACATTCCCCCGAAACAAGTGAAATAAAAGAAACAGTGACGCTTAAATCCTATTAGTGGTTCCTGCTATTATTGATTAACAGGCTAAAGACAACTACTTTCTAATAATCTGTTTACAAAAACCTAATGGTTGCTCCTTTCCTAGCGCACATGGGCACTGATCTTTGTGCGAACGGGCAGCACATTAATCAGCCCCAAGAGCAAGAGCTGTTCCTAAGTGCTTTATATTCAGCAGATTCCAGGTGGGCAAAATGAAAAACCCCTGGTAGTTCCAGGAGGGGATGTCCAATTCATGGTACTGAATAGAAGCTACAAGTGAACTACTGAAGCATGGAATCTGCTACACTATTCGGAGCAATAACTTGCTAATAGACTATCCTATCTGTAGGACCAACTGATGCTGTAATTTCGAGAAGTGAAACGGTTCGGTTTTCATTAACGTGTACAGTATTTTTCTGAAGTGGTATTCAGATTACGAAGCATCATCAGTAAAAATTTGCATAGATAACTACAACCTTTTATGAAAAAGAGTGTTCTGCATTTTCAAAATGTCACAGAACAACCCTTTAAAAAATAAAGCAAGTAAAAATAACAGTAAGTTTTCTTAATTATGCTGAAAATCAGCCTACAAATACTTAAAATATCTGCTTTGGTCTATTACATTTATTTCCTGGACAGATTTAGATATCAGAAAGATTCTTAAATGTTTTCTGGAATAGAAAACACTAAAAAAAAAAAGTTTTAGAGGACTGAAAGCATAGCCATGTGCATTTAATTATAAGTTATGCATGTTGGGCACTTTAAATATGCATTTTCAAACAGATCTTGGAACACTTTACATTGTTGATACTATGCAAAAATGAATATAAATGAAAATGTCACTATAAATAAAGGATTTTTGCCAGCCACCATTAATATTTAAAAGCGATGTGTGGGGTTTTATTAACTTCAATAAGGACTCTTTTTTAAAACTTCATTTACATAAATTAAACATTCCTTTGCTATTATAGATACTTTTCCTTTTTTTGCTTCAGTTGTCTGATTATTAAAGCAAAAAAGAAAAAAAGAAAAAAGAGGGTGAGGGGCTAAAGGGCAGATAGATTTCATGCAGACGAATTCTAATAGACCTTCCAGATATATAGCATCTTGTTAAAAATTCATGCAGGCCAGAATACCAGAAGGTCAGAAAATGTCTTTGAAATTCTGCCAGAGCTCTTTTTGATAATTCATTCAGGTTTTAAAAGGGAAAATTCCTCATTAAAAAGGACCTAATGCTTATTAATTTATACTCCTAAGGCAGAGGCTGAATATTAAGCGATGGACTCTGTTAATCCATTTATTAAATATCAAAGACCATATGTTTTCACCCTGTGTCCTTGCTTATTGATTAATTGCCTTAGACCTATACAGGTAAAAGCAGAAAAAACTTCTTTCAAAGGTAAGTGTCTAGACACTTTCTAAACCTGGTGGAAACTATCACTTTTGTGTACTGTACATCTTAAAGAACTGAATCTCCTCTGCCTTCAGATGCAAGTCTGTAATCTACTGGATCTGGCTGAATAAAAATTCCCTTTGCTGAAAGTTATCATTTTGCAGCAAAAGATAACTATAATAGCTCCTACACCACTGATTTCTGGTTTCCTGGTGAACGCATTACTGAGCATTAAGTATCAGCAAGGCTTCTCTGTGCCTCAGAAACAAACAATAGCTTCTCTGGTCTCTACTGAGATACAGCGAGGAACTGGGCACTTTTCCCACTCTTAGCACTCCTTTCAAGATCCCTATTCAATCGCAGAGTTCAGTACAGTTCAGATGGAGCTCAGGTTCTGGTCCACAATTTGAGGTACAAATCAATTGTTTTTCACAGCTAGTAAGCAACCTCCATTTTGCCCAGAAGCCACATATTACCAAAGCAGAAAGCAACATAAAGCAACAGGAGTGCTGGAGTTTTCAGAAAATCTGTGTTTTACTGGAGCATTTTGTAAGGATAAGGTTTGGTACTTACACATCTTCCATTTCATTATATCACTCTCAAATGACAGAAGAAAAAAGGCAAGATCATGCATTCACTTTGCAATGGTATTAAAGACGACTCAAGGTGCTACTGGTTCAAGATGAGTCAAAGCCCTACTATGAATCTTTTCTGAAACCTAGTGACCATAACAGTCATTTATTTTCACTTCCTATGAATAACTTCTCCCCTTTCCCAAAATTGAGGATGAGAACTAGCAAAGCGCGATCTCAGGTAAATTAAGAAGGTTATATTAAGAACGATTACTGACATGTAGAAATATGACATTAGACAGCAGAATAGCCTGATTGACCCCTCTTCATGGAAAAAGGAAAATAAACCATGTGAGCAAACAGCCAAACAACAGACCAACAGGAACAATCATAATTAATGCCTTCGGGACCATCAAGTAATAATACACTGATGCACATTATCTTGTAGATGACCCGAAGTCCCACCAGGGAAAACACAAAAGCAGCAGGCACTTGCACAGGCTTGCTTGGGAAACCTTGCCTTCTCTGACTGCAGAGGGGAAAAGCCCCTCAAGGAGTGGGTACCATCAGTCTGCATGTGTCACTGTGTCTACAAGCAAGCTTTCTAGACAGAATTGCTTGGTTACCCAAAAAGTGATTATTCTTTTTGCCTTTTTAAAACCAGGTGATGTTCTTCCTACTGCTAGTTTTCAATTGCCTGCTAACACATCTTAGAAGTCTACTGAGACTTTTTCTTTTCTTTCTTTTTTCTTAAGTGCTTCAGTAGTCAGCAGACAACTAACGAGATGGCAGATGAGTACTGCCAGAGTTGAAACAACATGTTGTATGGGGAAAAAAAACCTGTGTAGCAACAAAGTGAGGAAAATCCACAACAACAAAAAAAAAAGCCTGTAACAGAGAATGAGGGCGCTTCAAATTGACACAGTATAGAGGACTTTAAGGTGGTTTTCTTCTTGTACAAGGGCTGCTGCGTGCAGTCACTGATCCCTCTGCTAATTCTTGCTGCTCCCTCAGTTGTGCCAGTACAACTATTTGTGTGACTGTGAAGTGAATCAAATCAGGGAATTGATCCAAGTTAAAAATAACCTAGGAAGAAAAAAAGAAAAACTCAAAGCAGCTGCCACTGATGCCAAAAAGAAATGTCAGGCAAGTCACTGCCTCACCAGGGTCTCTCCTGAGCCTGCAGCTTCAGAACAGCTAGATTGGCACAGTGTTCGAGCCCTACAGCCTGAACAGACAGCAGCACACAAGCCTGTCCTATCGCAGGGACAGGGTGGACACAGGCAACAGCAGCTTTTGATCTCCAAGTCCAAAATACCAATATTGGGTCTTGGAGATATAAAAATATGAACACAACTGAAATGGATAGAGCGTGGATGCCAGTCTTCTCCTTGCTGCCAGACTTCAGCNACAGGGACAGGGTGGACATAGGCAACAGCAGCTTTTGAACTCCAAGTCCAAAATACCAATATTGGGTCTTGGGGATATAAAAATGTGAACACAACTGAAATGGATAGAGCGTGGATGCCAGTCTTCTCCTTGCTGCCAGACTTCAGCCGTTCAGACAGCTAAGGTGCAGACCTGCTGGTTCGAGCTGGACTTCCAGCCATCTCTGAACTGCCACCTCAGGGAGTTCTTCCCAACAGCAGAATTTTCAAAAGTAGAAACCAAAACACTGATCCTTATACACACCAGTGTGTTTTAGGTTAGGGGATGGAAGAAATTGTCAGCATCAGGAAATACCTGCTAAGCATTCAGAAACTACAATAGAGAAGGACGTTTCAAAGGCAGAGTGTCAGAAGAGTCTAACTCTTCCCCAGTGAAAATAAAAAACAGATTCAGTTTAAATAAGTGATTCCTGTATACCAAATGGCCTTACTTTTTACCAAGTNTCCTCATACACACCAGTGTGTTTTAGGTTAGGGGATGGAAGAAATTGTCAGCATCAGGAAATACCTGCTAAGCATTCAGAAACTACAATAGAGAAGGACGTTTCAAAGGCAGAGTGTCAGAAGAGTCTAACTCTTCCCCAGTGAAAATAAAAAACAGATTCAGTTTAAATAAGTGATTCCTGTATACCAAATGGCCTTACTTTTTACCAAGTTGAGGTCTACTTTACATGTTAATAACATAATTCTCTGTCAATACAGTAAAGCCTCTTCCTGCTTATAACATGATCTTCGGCATGGCATTCAGTGACTGTCACCTGCTCGCCATAGCACAGATGAACTGTGGAATTTATTGTACGTTTTCTGAGCTCAGCAGACAATGCTTTCCTGCTGGAAATATCCAAACCAGTACCAGATTTATAACATAGGCCGAATGGTTTCCTTTTGAATGAAAACAATTTATTAAGAGAGCATCATATAGAATCTATTTTGGTGTCTATCTCTATGGTTTAGATAACAATTCCTGATGATAATAAGCTCAGCCTTAAATGCACACATGCCATGATCATGCTGTGTAAGTTTAAAAATGCTACTTGTCTGCCTGCCTGTTTAGCTGGCAGTTTTACCCACCAGGAACACAAATGATTTAAAACCCAGATGCAAAGCAATTTGAGATGCAGAAGCACCCTACAGTGAAGCAATTATTGCCTTGGAGGGCCTTATTATCCTCATCATGCCATGAATTCTACACAAAGTAAACATGCCTTCACTGTTATATATTTCCCAAACTACAGTATTGTAAAGAGAAGTTTTGAGAGAAGTTTCTCATCTCTAAATGTAAATCTCACCATCTTTTCTCCTTGCTTCAAGAGGCAATGGGAGCCTGCTGTTTTCCTGTCATATTATGTTGGATTCCCTTCCACCCCACCTTGTAAATCTAAGCAAGTAGTTGAGGCATGGGTTTTATATGCTACAGACCGACCCAAGAGTACAAGCACAAGGTAGATTGCAGAGGTAAACACATCACGCCGCTACACCCTGACCAGCACTGCTTACTCTCAATAGCCACAACAAGTGTTGTAGCACATTTGGTCAGATGCGCATTAGCCACAGAACTGTGCAGGAAAGGCTCTAGCACTCTTAAAAACATTTTAAACCGATAACGTTCATGTCAACTGTCTTATGGAATCGATTTCAGAATGAAGAAAAATATTCTTTTCACCATAGGACAATGCACTTATATAACATTACTATCTTGCCGATGCACTATACTGCTACATTTCCCACTGTTAATTAAGATGCACTGAGGCAAGTGGCCTGTTGACTTAACTGAACACCGACGACTGCAGACCTGGGACATATCTTTGGTGCCATCAGATCGCACCCGAGTCACCTAAGTCAGCAATGTAGTTTTCAGGTGTTCACAACACAGCAATGACACAGATTAACAAAATGCTGCATGCGTTGGGCAGAAATGTACAGACTGCCTTTAAGAAAACTGTAGTGCCCCATATAATTTCTTGAATGATATTCAAAACCATTGCTGAGTCATCTAAGAACTTCCAAACTCGATGATTGACAGTGCTGTTTAACCTTGACATTGATTACTCTGTGTTCTTCCGTGCAACACATAAAGGGCAGCCATATACTTTTGGACTACATTGCTTATTTTAGAATACAGCAGGTAGGCAGTACGGGAAAAAGCGAAAGTAACAGCTCTGCATGTGGCAACACATATGTGCAAATTGCATTGAATCAAGCTCTCATTCTTCTCTACTTTCAGCAACCAGTTGCACACTATATTCTTAAGATCAAAACCTCACAGAATAATAGGAAAAAAATCCAAACACATTAGTTTGTGTCTGAAGTGAATGGGCAGTACAATAGGTAATAATTACAGCAGTTAATGATTATATGTACATTTTAGCTTAAACTAAGGCATCCAAGGATATTTGGGGTTTTTTTGCTAAACTACACAATAACGCCTGGAAAAGTCACAGGGAACATTTCTTTCCCTGAGGGGACGTTAACTTTCAAGGCCACTTTTGTAGATACGCCCGTAACCATTATGCTGTTATGCATCTTGGTTACTGCAGACACACTGGGCGGGGTTAGTCTCAGTTCTGCCTGAAATGTGATAGTCACAAACAGGAGCGAAGACTGAGTAACCGTAAGGACTGCTAACCACAAAGGTAGGAAGTATTACTCCCAGTTTGTGATGCACAAGCTAACTCTATTACACAAAGTAGGAGAGGTTCAGCTGAAGGAGAAAAATACTCCATCTAGAAGATGATATTGCAGTTATTTAGTCATTTGGGAATTCTTCTGGGAAAAGGGAGTTTAAATTCCATCCTACAAAACAAGCAGCCTAACTAGTTATATTTTAATTAAGCAAGATTCAACTCCGAATTCTCAAATAGCTTCGGATCAGTCACAAATACGGGTTTTTTTGCGTATCAGCAACTCTACAAAAATATTTACTTATATGTAACTGAAACTCCAAGTTGCGATGTATCCATTAGCTAATATTCTCCAGATGCAGGAAGTGGACTCTGGGTTTCACAGCAGCCCAGAGGCAAGTGCTCCGAGCGTGGCAGTGTATTGTGCCATACCTGTGGCTTAGCATTCCAGCGTGAACCAGTAAATGTTACTATCAAAGAACAACTCCTGTGCCTTAGAAAATTTGGAGTGAAAAATCAACTATTTAAATTCAGATACTGCTCTTCATTATAAAGAGCAGCAATAAATTTAAGATCATATAATATTTTAACCATTATAGTTGAATGATGAAACCACGTAGTTCACGGTCAGTTCCAGGTTTCAGATATTGCCAGTGTCTTATCAGCTGAATCCCACGAGCAGCCAAGTCCCCCACTTGATCAGAATCAATGAGATAACTGAAAAGAAAGTGCACAGAACATTTTATTACTCGAGTGAAGCAAATGATCTAATCTCTTCATGATGCACATTCATCATCACCAGGGAAGGAGGATAGATGGTAGGAGCACTCTCCAGAATGCTTCACTTCTGCTGTCAAGTTGCAGCATATTCTGCTTTATCAAGATATTTAGCTCTTAACAAATGTGTAATAATGATCAAATCAGTCCTATAATTAGAGTTAATTTTTTTGTTGATGTCAGTGATGCCAGTGCAGAGCAGGAATATTAGTGTAATTTAATTTTGAAGAATTCAGAACTGAAATTAAAGCTGGCTGCTTCGTAGCAATCACAAGAGCATAACATCCTTCACTCCCAAGACGTCCTATTATAGGCACATGTGGGTCTAACACAATCTAGGTTAAATAAGCAATAGTGTATAAAGCAATAACAGTACAAATCCTTAATTATCTGGATAATATTATCTAGTTTTTATATTTCAGAAAACAGGACAACAACAACAAAAGATCTTGTAAAGGACCTTGTAACTTCTTCCGAAATGCCTCTCCTTCACGTTCAGCCTGAGTTGCCCAATGCCTGTCTCTAAGCTTGGGAATAGCCAGCAAAATAGGGCTGTTGCTCAGGAAATTAATGCAAGAGAACACTGTAGTGTGCTTACTGAATTTGTTTTTCAACGCACAAAACCAAAACATTCATCATTGTAAAAAGAACGGTTGAAGCACAGAGTTACTCCGTAAATTCTCCCCACTCACATCACAAATGAACTCACCTGACAGCCAGGGTACTGAGACCTAACTTTCTCCTCTGCGTTACCTTTCATGCCCACATGCCCATCTGCTAGGCCTGGTGCTGGCATGTGCACCATCTATGCTCAGCACAAGAGGGTAGCAAGACTCAAAGCTTTTACAGAGGTTTATAAGACTCACATGAGGACAGAGCCTACTATCCTCAAGGTAAGAGCCATTTATTTTTTGTTTCTTTATGCTCCCACAGTCAATCACCATATCACCTACCAGCGGCAGGACATACGTGTTAAATTCTTCTCATATGGTGGCTCCAATTATTTTGTCGTGGTCACTCATGGTCAGCTATGGAATTATTTAGAATTTGTAGACCCTTCTTAAACTAATTTATTCACACTTAACTTTCAACTGTTTGCACCTGTGATTACTTTGGTGCAATGCATCTTGCTGCTATTGCTGTTGATTTATTGTCAGCTCAGGCTTATAGGTATAGCAATTGATTTGTCTTAGCTCTTCTCTGTCTTTCATGTCCTAATTTTCAATTAATGCCTATTCATTAGTGCTTTCTTTCCATTAAAAATCCACAGCCCTTTTTGTTGGTGACTTTTATTGGCCTGCAATAAAGAAGGCTCCGCTTTTTACATGTTAGACGGGCCTGATTTTGTATTACTACTGGCAGCAATAACTCAGTATGTGACACTGCCTTTGTACTACTGATGGATGTCATATGACACATGTAGGAGGCAGAGATGAAAGGGAAAATTTAAACTGAGGGAGAAAGGGAGCTACTCTCTGTTTAATACCTACACATAATAGAGTCACATAATGTAACAGAAAGAGTGGACCTCTGCACCTATCTACCATTATCTTTGGTAGAAGCTTTAGTACAGATCTGCCATTTTTTTTCCTGGCTCTTGTTTCTGTTAAATTTCAATGCTAGATTCTGTGCAGCACACTTGCCTGAATACTATGTGGAGAACAAAAGCTAATGAAAGCTAGATGAGAGAGCTCAAAAAAAAACCCCAAAAAACCCAACAGTGGAGGAAAAAATTGCATAGTAGGAATAAAATCATCTGTTTAGGAAAATGAAAAGAAATAAATGCCAGAATGGCTCAATCTCATAGTGAAATTGATATATGCTAGCTAGAATTCAGCACTTGTCCATTACTACTCATTGCAACAAACATAAGGTAACACAACATATTTTTTATTTTCTAACATTGATCTTTGGGACAGTTAAATGGCATGATACTTTCTGCAGGTTAAGAATACCTCTTCTGGGCAGTTACTGTGTCCAAGCTGGTGCACAGCAACTTTTCGAATGATAATAACCTTATTTTGAGTCTGACCTGTTAAATTTACTCAATACAAAAAGTTAAAAACACATTTTGTGCAGAAAAAACTCATTGCCTGGTCCTGAAAGGAAAGAGGTCTAAGAGCTCTTCTGACAGGTCACCAGATGGAGCAGAGACTCTCTGAGCCAGGGCTGTGCTGCATTCTCAACACAGTAACCGAAAGGGACAGCTAAATGATAGATGCCTTGGCTAAGCATCAAGATGAGCTGTTGTTCTCTCACAAGATCAACAAAAGACCATCAGGCATTCTCTGCCAGTAGAAGCTACATGATCAAAATGCAGTTTAAGATGTTAATCAGAAAATGGAACAATAAACTAAAGCACAGCAGTTCCTTTCAGTCTTGCTGCCACTGCAACCTCTAAGAATTTTGCCACTGATTTCAACAAGAGGAAAATCAGGTAATTATAATGCTTGTGGCTTACAGAGCCCTCTACCTTGACTAACAAAGCTCCTCAAAGTGAAGCACTTCAGAGGCTTCTCTGCAGTCTCTTCTACAAAAGAATTTATTTTATAGTTATAGCTCGTCTTTGATTAAAAAAAAAACCATTAAAATGAAAGAGCTGAAAACAAACATTTCGAGGGCCTTAAATCATTTTCTACTGGTCTATAAAGCTTCTTCACAGTAGCAACAGAGAAATTACCTATTAAATTATAGCATTATTGCCATCTTACATACAGCCCTGCAGTAAGAAAACAAGTAAAAGATGGAAACGCCTTTTTAAAATTTTTGTTTTATTATTCTACAAAGGACCTTATTCAGAGCAGCCTTTATGTATAAAATATTCTTAAGGTTAAGAATAAGTCTAATTGACTTGAACAGAAACTAAAGACATTCCTAACGTTAATTGTGATCATAAGTACTCCCTTAAATTAGTGGTTTATGAAGCACTGCCTCTGTTCAGTGATTTTCTTATTTTATGAGTGCTACCTCTGAGTCTATCAAGATGTATACAAGCATCTAAGTTTCAGTATATTGTTTAGCCATAACCAAGTCGGGGACATTCTAAAAGGTTAAAAAAGAAACAGACCAACTTATGGAATCATAGAATCATTTGGGCTGGAAAGGAACTTTAAGATCATTGAGTCCAACGTTAACCTAGCGCTGCCAAGTCCACCGCTAAACCATGTCCCTAAGCACCACATCTACACGTCTTTTAAATACCTCCAGAGATGGTGACTCCACCATTTTCCTGGACAGCCTGTTCCAATGCTTGATTAACTCTTTTGGTGAAGAAATTTATCCTAATATCCAAACTAAACCTCCCCTGGCATAACTTGAGGCCTTTTCCTCTTGTCCGATCACTTGTTGCCTGGGAGACGAGACCAACCCCCACCTCGCCACACCCTCCTTTCAGGTAGTTGTAGAGAGCGACAAGGTCTCCCCCCCTCAGCCTCCTTTCCTCCAGACTAAACAACCCCAGTTCCCTCAGCAGATCCTCCTAAGACTTGTGCTCTGGACCCTTTGCCAGCTTTGTTACCCTTCTTTGGACACGCTCCAGCACCTCAATGTCTGTCTCGTGGTGAGGGGCCCAAAACTGAACACAGTGTTTGTGGTGCGGCCTCACCAGTGCTGAGTACAGGGGGAAGATCACCTCCCTAATCCTGCTGGCCACACTATTTCTGATACAAGCCAGGATGCTCTTGGCCACCTTGGGCACCTGGGAACACTGCTGGCTCATATTCAATTCAACTTGGTAACACAGGTAAACCTGGCTTTACCTATGTGAGGATATTTAAGAAAACTTTAGTCAAGTAGGGGCAAGATGATGCCATTGGCAGCACAAAGGCATTTCTGTGCTTTCATGTGTTGGCTGTGCCCAAAAGCACAAATCTCAGACAAAGGCAAAGGCAGTGTTTGAGATGATAGAGCCAAGAAAATAAGCAAATGTTTTTATTATCATTTTAATTATAGGTAGTCAATATGAACTTTTCATCTACCCAGGGACCATGTAGCACAGGCTGTAGTAATATGACCTTCCTTCAGTTTTCCTCTTTTGCCAAATAAGAAGAGATGAGAGAGCAAAGCCTGAATGGAGTTACAGTAAAATTTCTGTTAAAACCATAAGAAAAAGCAGGTAACTGTCTCATAATACAGCAAGAATTTTACACTGTGGCCTCTACAAAACAGAGAAACACAGACTTCTTGGCCCTATAATCACTACTGCTGTTGGTTATACAGACCTGCGTAAAATGTGAATGTCCACAGAGATTGTATGTTTCGTCTGAACTTCAGCGCAGATCTTTTGTTACAGCCTGCCCACAAAGATAGGAGAGATATGGACAGGTATGTAACTGGTATGCTGCAGCTTTACACAGTCCCAAGAGAGAAATGCACACACCTGCCACATGCAGTGTGAAATCTTAATTGCCTAGACCTTTAAAAAGAACTAGTTGACAAGCCACACTCTAACAGAGGACTAAGAGACATCTCTTCAGATGGGTTCAGCATCTGAGAGTGCCTGCTAAGGGGTTTTAAGGATGTGGCTATTTCTGACTCGGATGCAGCTTCATTTACAGAAATGTGATGTGTTACCCTGAGTAGAAAACAAATTCTTGCAAAAATCTAACATTCTTGTGATGCATTTCTCGTGAAGCACTTTTATTTTCTCCTCCTTGGTGTGTAACATCAAATAAATTTAAATAACTAGGTGTTAAACAAACAAACAAAGCCCTGGGAACATATCTAGGTAGTACATACGCTTAGAGGTGGAAAAAACTGCAAACCAGAGAAACCTCACTAAGACGCTGAATTTAGGACTGAATTTGCAAAGGGAGTCGAGTGAAGACAGCAGAGCAATTTCCAGGTTCAATGCCGTGTTGTATGCGGATACATCCAAAATCCTTCATTAGCTATAAAATATATGTCAGAATAACCTGTGCAAAATTATGGCTGTAACAGAAAGGGACGAAGGGTGGGCAAGTGTTCATAAATCAGATGTAGAAATGAAAATTAAAATTGTAAATATTAACCTGGCACATCCTGGATTTACGAAAGCTATCAAAACACAGCCATCTCTTCTCAGTGAGTTGGTGTGACTTTGCACCTCTAAAGAAAGCAGGAAATGATGCAAGTGCATTTCCCTTTAGGATTTGTTTAAATTAATTAGCAACCTCTATATTTACAATTTTATATTTGTAATTTACTACAACATTCCCGATTTTCTGATTAGTACAAGTATGAATGTGAAAATAAATAATAATATCCTTAAAAGTGTTTCAGACCTAATATAACGATTCCTATGGAACCATTAAGTTTCATCATTTCCATAAATTCAGCCTCCATGCAATGAGCTCTTTATGAAAGGGCATTTAATTGCCTGATAGGATATAATGGCTCCTTTGCATCAATAATAAAGTCAATAATCTACATTTTTTAAACCTCTTTAAATATCCATTGGCACAATAGATTGTTGCAGTCCTAAGTCCTTCAGGCCCACCGGACCACTAACATAAAAGGTTTGAAGCTATTAAATATACATTTAACATGATAGAATGTTATGAGTCTACTGGAGGTCAATGCTGTAAAATTATGCCTCTAAAAACCCTCCTCAGAAAGTAATTTATGGCATAGAATATGTTTATTAGAAGTCCCTGACTGCAAATTTATGTGATTTTATGTGAAGACTGCAACTGAATATGCTTGGGGACCAGTCCTTCGAACACTTTCCATGAAGTTCAGAGCTTATTACCCTACATAATACCTCCTGGAGTCAATTGAAATACTCCCAAGAGCAAAGTTACTCATAGTCATATGTATTTGTAGCTTCATGCCCTTAAACTTGTTTCCACAGCTCTGCCTCTGATTCACAGTGGGATCTAGCAAGTCATTTGATTACCTGTGCTTATCTGAGAAAGGGAACCATTTAATGGGTAAACAGTAAGATAAAATATGTTTGCCATGTACTTAGATGCACAGTGCTACTGATACTAATAGTTACTATTTCTGCAGCTCTACTTTTATTAATCAGCTATGTCAGTGATGGTGACCAATTAAAGAAAGAAAAACGTTCTCGGATCAAACAACTGAAATCACTTCAGGACATACCTCAGAAAACTTAAAAGTTCCTCCTACCCCATGCCCTGAAACCCTTCCTAAGCTTTTTAAAAAAAAAAAAAAAAAAACCAAAACCAAAACAACAACACTAGGCTATTTATAGAATATTTGCAGTGCAATGCATATTTATGAAAAAATATTTCTTTCCTGCAGAAAATTGTAACACATTATAAAAAAAACTCTCCACCCCTCTACCCTCCCATCCATATATCCACAGATCCCTGGAAAGAGTATCGCTGTAGGAAAGAGCAAGAGCTATTACTGAACTGTGTAATACTGTTTTCATTTCTATGCTTGTATAAACTTTGGGAGGGATAATTTTTACATTAATTTCAGATGTAGCTTTGAGGATACACTAAGGAAACAATACATTCCCACCAACCCGTCACGGGAAAAAGTTTACCTCACAGGAAGATAACAAAGAGCTTATCAGCTAAACTTACAGTCTTGGTTAACAAGGTGCTGTTTGCCACCCAGGCAGGGAATGCTCCCGCTTTGTCATGCATGAAGGACATCACTGTCTAAACATTAGGAAGTCCTCATAGAGGAATGCTAATCTCCTAATCTCCCTTCCATTTGTGGCTCAAGAAAACTGTTTAAGGGTGAAATATTGAAGAGAAGACTAAAGAAATAAATCTGGCTAGATTTCCCCACTGTAACAGCAGAGGATTTACATACGTTTGTAGATTTTTCACTCATTCTGAAATGAAATTCTTCCGCTGTACAGGAATTTGCTTAAGTACTGAGGCCCATCTACATGGCTGTGCCACTGCATTAGCAGGATGATGTAAGGATAGAGGGCTTTTGGAGCTCACTTAAAGCATATACAATCATACACGTGATTGTTCTTCTTTTTCCATATACCTGCCTTGAACCCTATTACTGTGTTGTGATTACTTAGTTGATAATGAATAAAGGTCTGCCAAAGCAAAACAAGACAAAAACGCAATAAAGTACCAGTACTTCACATTTCAGTAGCAAGCTTTTTAGCACTGGAGAAAAGCAGCAGTGAATCTTGCTCATCCTGGACAACTTAGTATGTCATTTGATTTCCTACATTTTTGGGGGGTTGTCAGCCACTAGGCAACAGCTGGGTGTGATATTTTTGTTGCTAGGTGGAGTTGAGCCAGGTCTTGGTTAGAACGTGAAAATATGGTTTTGATAACACGATCTCCTTACAAACTTCTATTGAGAAGTTTCCTTTCTAAATGAATATGGCTTTTCTTCATCAGTAGCTTGCTAACAACAAATAAGAGACTTTGGAAGACTAATGCTGCAGACAGTAAGAGTAGACTTTATTTTAATATAGACAAAAATCTTCAGATGTGGTACACAGACACAACTCTATTGACTTCCGCTGATTTACAGTGTCTAGACTGTTCTGTCCTGCGCTGACATCCCTACAGTTGAGCTGGGATAAATATTATCACTGAAAGAAGCGCTGTTGTGTAGTCCAACCTGCACACAATGGCTATAGCTCCCAGCCCTCCACTGAGCCTCTTCTACACTAAATTTTAAGGAAGACCCATCTATTCTATGCTACCCCCAAAATCTTCAGTATTTCTATATTCATAACTTTTCTTTCCCCTTTGCTAGCAAAGTGCTGAGTGGATTCGTCATAGAAAGTAACATATTACCATAATCTAGAAAAATGTTTTCAAAGAATTGCGCTACCAGCTGATAAAGGATTTGGGAGACTGTAAAACTTGCATTATTTATCTAATACAGTGTACATGAGAAGCTGTGTTAACATACAGTTCAGCGTGGGCATATACCATGATGAAATCTTTGCCTTTAGGTAGAGACAAGAACTAAAGGGAGACATTCAGGGATCAAATTGCTCCAGTCACAAGCTAGCATCTATTACGACTAGCAGTACAAATCTCACAACAACAAACACAAGTAAAAAAAAAAAAAAAAATTTGTTTTTAAGTGAAAGCTAAAATGGCAAATTAGTTTGTTAGCAGTGTAGGACTGGCTACCTAGGCGTAAAGACATTGCCATGGATGACAGCAGAATATACTGAGCTGGCTTCCATTCCCAAAATTCTCTTATGGCTCTACTTTGAGGGATGAAGCTGTAGAGAAAAGGGATTTTCAGTTACCGAGGACTTATCATGTAACTGTGCTAGTGACTGTACCCAAACCAGAAACATGTCCCAGACCTTAGACACCACACACGTTACTGGCTGTACATTCAAATCATTTAAGGGGACCCCAGAGCACTTGTTAAGGAGGCACTCACTTTGAAGCTGCTATAATTTTTTCCATAAGCTTAGTTGTACTGCATACAGGATTACCAATTAGTTATCCTTGATCCTGATGTGAAGAAATTTTTACTGGAAATTTAGGAATACTTTAACGTACTAGCTGAAGACACAGGCTCCCTCCAGCCCCAAACCCTGGAGTTAAAGGGGCTATACATTCAAGAAACTGAAAACAGGCGCAGGTAACAGCTTCTTTAATATGATCCTGTTGAAATTCAAAGAAATTCCTCTCACAGAATTTATGCCTGCACCAGTTAGGAGAAACTAAGAGCACCACTAAACAACAGAAGAAGAAAAAACAACTCGGCACCACAGGGGCTTTTGAAATTTCTGAACTTTCATGCATTTTTGGTGGCAGAAATTGTTTGTGAAAATAGGGCACAGCAAATAGCACAGTATAACACCAACTGCTTGGCACTGTTTACTTGCTCCCTGGGTAGAGTTCTCTCATTTCATATCTTTCTGGAGCCCTGTACTAATTTCATATATACACTAAGCTACAAAGAAACTTGGAAAGAAATCTGTATTTTGCCACTGTCTTGTATGTTGGAAACGTTGGAGCATGGATTTTCTTTTTACAGTATTTACAGCACCTATAACTTTGGTGAAAGCCAGGAATAAAACCAATATGCAGCTTGATTCTCCTTTTAACCTGCATTGATAAAAAAAGAAGTGTAATTCCTTTGACTTCATAGAAGGTTTTCCTTATTTACATTTAATTAGAAGAATCTATATTGACAGCTAGCTTATAAAAGAACTCAATAGTGCAGGAGAATCATATATTACAAAACTGAAGATAAGAAATGCAGTAC
This sequence comes from Steatornis caripensis, assembly GCA_013398225.1. NCBI lineage: Eukaryota > Metazoa > Chordata > Aves > Caprimulgiformes > Steatornithidae > Steatornis > Steatornis caripensis. Next base: position 948,171 of record VZSC01017789.1, read on the forward strand.
TTGGAAATGTGTTAGATTTTACTTTTTTTCATAGCCAGAATTTTGGAGTTCAGCATAGCTGTGGATCAGCACTGACGACACAGCAGTGACAGAGCCAGCCTTATTACCTGTGATGTGAGCACTTCCCTGCTCTGGCCACAACTTCCCCGGGAACAAAGATACTGCAGTGTCACAGCGCGCTCTGATGCAAATAACAATTTACATCAAATCACTATGGAGCAGTTGGTCGCAAAAAAAATTTAGTTTCATGAGAATCAGAACTAGTTTGGAAAACATTTTCAGCACAGCAGAATTTTGTCAGCAAATGTCATTCACTAAACCCAAAATGTTTTGCTGAACACTTCTCTCTTTCTTTCTGAGATTCACACATATCGTCAATTGAATTCTTAACAGGCTGTTGGAGAGCCCAGTGCTTCCACACTGTGTGATGCCAGGGAACGAGCTAAACGTGCTCTCACACATTCACTGCAATAGAGCTGACAGATCCAAGTTATCCAAACCACAGTGCCAAACTTCATGTCAGGGACCTGTAAAGAGGGACTAGGACCTTTAGCCTTACAGCAGAGTAAGATAAAAAATATAGATATTCATACATATGCAAATTACTAAAACTACAGTTTGTAACTTCTTAGAGCTTATATCACATTACAATGCTTATGTTATGGTGCACATATGTTAAGATATTTATATAGGAAAATCCTGAAGTAAGACACAGCAGAACTGAGAAACAAGCTGAGACTTCTCACAAATAGTAAAATAATCTCATGTGCAAATAACAAAAGTCTAGTTTAAGCTTAGTAATAAGATGTCAGAATGCTCCCCCAAACAGATATTTAAAAACAAACAATTAAGCAATTCTGAAAATTTTCAAGTGTTCCTTAAACGACATCACGTTTCTGATATGAAATAAGCTTCCTTGGACCCACAGCTGAAAAGGATGTCAATTCTGTACAGCATCTTTTGGTGCTTCTAGGATACTCAGCATGTATTTTCCCAGGTTCCTAGGTCAAAGACAGCACTGGCAGAAAAAGTTACATATGGCGAGAGGTGGTTTCAGGTGATCCAGGGCCTGAGTGTCAGCTGTCTCTAGAAACCTTGAAAGCTGCAGCTGCAGCCAAGGCTTTAATGATTATGTTTAAAGGCACAAGATTGGAAGTTCCACTCTGAGAGAGTGCCTTGGAAAAAATGGAACACCAAAGCCTGGAGATTTTGTTACCTGAGTATTAATGGTGTATCTGAAGTAAGTCCTATGGACGCATCAGGTTGCAGCAGGTAACCCAAGGATGATCTAACCTATATATCTGGACATTATTAAAACCCTAATCGTGCAAAATCAGGGAGGAAGGAGGAGCAATCTGTCTGTTCAGCTCGATGGTTATGTTCAGACTGTTCTAAATGTTTGTTCTTTAAACAACACGGAGCAATTAAAGATGAAGAAGAAAAAAAAAAATCAAACCATATCAAGCTCTCCATGCAGAGAACTCAACAGTTTTCTAGAAACGCCCATTGATTTTATTGGAAGGCTTCTGAATAAATCACCCATAGCACGGAGCTTCAGTGGCTGTTCACTTGTCCCATCCCTCATCCTGCAGAAGGTGGTGGTGGCGCCTCAGCATCTGCCCAATGCTCACATGAACAATTAACATCAGTTCACTTTCAAAATGTTATCAAATTTCAGTCACTCATATTTTACTGTATGATTTAATAAAATATTTTGGTTTAATAATTACTATAATTGTCTTTCTATAACTGTGGCCATTTCATTAACAGTAGGCTGCATCATGTCTACTGCCTTGATCTTAATTTAATAAAGCTGGAATATCGGGCACTTTTATTTTGTCAACTGTTCATCTCCTTGCAAAGTTTAGGGTTTTACAAATAGCTTTTTCCTATTTACTGTTCTTGCTTTTTGATATACTCTTCTAGTCTAACTCCATTTTCTTCCCTACTGGTAACTCTTTGAGACTACAATAACTGAAAGTATTATCTCCTGTAAGAGTATATTTTAGTTGATGATAAAAAAAAATAATCTTATTTAGGGACTAGCTACATTTCTTTATTTTTTTTTTCTTAGAGGTAAATCCTAATATAAGGCTTTTTTTTTTTTTTAAATAGCATTTCTACTACAGGCTGGAAATACGATTGTTCCTGTTCCAAAATGTAAAATGTTCTAATATGAGTGGAAACACAAAGAAGTATCTTTCCTGAACCCATTTTTAGAGAATAACTGCTCAGATGAAAATCTCCAGTGTTTAAATTATACAGACAGCCATGAGGGTGCAGTATTCAGATTATATTAACTGTAGTACATAGGTTCTCATTTTATGCAAAACTACATCGCTGTGCTCTTTCTGCATCAGCACAGTAGCACGGGACCCTCTAGTTTTATACGATGAAGGTGAATTGTTAAAAATGAACATGAAGTCTGCTTTCTGTCCTCTATAGCCATGACAAAGACTTAAATATTTTATTTTGTTCCTGAAAAGGTGCTCTTTTCATTCTCTTTAACCAATTACTGCAGGAATATATCCAGAGATAGTAAGAAACTCAGTGAAATCCGCCTCCTCCTCCTCAGCAATTTCTAGTAGGTGTCACTAGTTTGGCCCTGCACTCCAAGTCCCTGATTTTCCATGCGACCTGACAAATAAGACAGCCCCAGACTTAGTTGCTGCTTTAGATCTGCCCTCACCTGAAGCCAAACAAGCAAGCAACTAACTCTCATGGCAAGTCATACACGTACAATGTTGCTGGACTTCCATATATACATACCAATATATGAGCAGGGCTACCTACTGTGACATGAAAACACGCAGCCCTGGAAGTATGTAGTGAGCATGACAAGTTTTGCAGGTTTCTTGCCTGCACAGCTCTTTATGTGAACTTGTGTTCGCACAGCAAGAATGGGGTAGGTGATGTGGTCAGTAGGAACTAACCAGCATACGCAGCAAAAAATGAGTACCAAGTTCCTAGAAAACCTAACTGAGAGAAAAAGAAATAAATATCATTTTTAAAAGAAGAATATGTATCTATCTCTTTATAGGTATTCTGCAAAGTAGAGGGTTTGGAAGCCTCTTGCTCAGATCTAATTTTAACATTAAAAGCTTAGATACGGAGGTGAGAAATGTGCTGTTGGTACCACCTCTGCATCAAGGACTACTGAGGATACTGTGGTATAGTACAACACAGGACAGCTGGGATTACCCATTCATTGATCTAAAATCATCCTAGAGCAAGGCATTTCATTGGATTATTTCTTTATCAATCTGTGAAAACATAATCACACTGCTACCCTCTGTGGAGGGCTTCCATAGGTAAGAATAAAGGCATTGCCAAATCCATACGTTGGCTACCTATGTCATGTACAAAAGTCACCATTTTTTCGTCTATAAAAATGCATGTTATATATCTGTAAAGATAACACTTGAGCCTGTAACAGATTGCACTTTGATGCTTTTACACATCTGTCAGGGTTCTCTTGAGATGGTTTTCTTTGTGTGATTGCATTTTTTATTATTATTTTAAAATCTATTGCCCACATATGAAAAATTAGGGGAGTGAGGCTGCACAGGACAGACCTCTGCCATTTGAACTAATGACGCTCCTGGTAACAATGGTTACTCCCTAAAACAATCAGCGCTACAAGGGAATGAAGCTTTGCCAGTGGGCAAGTGTGTATGGGGAGAATAACACAGGAGTATCAACAGTCATTTTGCAACCCAGGTGATTCTCTTTTGCCTTCCTTCCAGCCACACTTCGGCTCGTTCTGCTCCTTTTCTGCGGAGGATCCCTACTGGCATACTCTGTCCCTTGCTTTCCTATTTTCCTTGTTTCACTCCATGGGTTTCTTATACCCAGCCCTTGTTAGCTTATCTACCTTCTTCTCCAGAATTAACTCTTCCTCTAAGTCACCGTCCGCCCCAAGTACCTACCCAGCAATTCTTTATGTCTTAGGCCTTTCTGGATCCCTAGGTCCAGTCTATCAGTTCAAATAACAGCGGTCGTACATACTACATGCATCAGCTTCTAGTCCAGTTTCTAATCCAGTTTTCTACCTGTTCTCTTCTATGCCTCACGCAAATGTCTGGTGCCAGCTCTGCTTCAGTGCTTTTGCCTCTGCAATGCAACAATGATGGACCAATGCACTGCAATTAAAGATATAGTTTTGAATTACTTGTGACTGTTAATATTTCACTGACCGAGAAAACAACCTTAGAGAGATTGTCACAAGATCTGAAATACTGTTTATAACATCCTATCAGCTGCTCTCACAACTTCTGCATGTTTAAATCTTTTTTTTCCTGATAAATCCCTGTGAATCATTTGAGAAGCCAAGTTCTATGTCTCATAATTAATTCTGATTTATGCAAGAAACATTCTGAAATCAACAGGAACGGTTCTTGAGCAATTACAGCGAAGTTCTGTTAGACTAGTAAGACACTGGATATTCAAATTACTGTGAAATAGAGTAACAATCCACCTTTCATTTCAGCATGGTAGGAAAACTAATGCTGGAAAGTCCTCACATACAGTAAGTTCTCTCTTGAATTTTACCAAATCACTTCGTTTCAGAAGCTCAAATTATGAATTTATTGTTACCTGTAATGAATGCAGTGTACGACTCAGATATTCCTGCCCTCTAGTTGGATCACACATTAGTGGCTGTAATTGATTTGGTGTTAGTCTTGCATACTTGACTTTGTTTAACAGGTTGTACTGAGCATCATAAGTACCTGTAAGTGGATATGTAGATTTCTTTAAAATGCTGACTAGCCCTGGCTCTGCATGAGATAATTGTTACATGCCTTTAGTATACTGTTTTCTTGGAATATTTTTTTTCTGTCTATAAATCTTCAAATTGTTCGTGAACAGTTTAATATTCATTTTTCCAGTATCCTGAACTTTACTGAAACATGTTCATATATTCATTTATTCCAGAGAGTGACATGGATACAGGGCCCAACAAGTCTTTCTCTAATAATAACAGATTGGAACTAATGTGAGGAAGTAATGGTCAGCTCAGGTGAAGTGTATAAAACAAACTTGCATGAAACTTGTGAAAAACAAAAGTTAAGAATGAAATTTGTCTCTCTAGACAGGATAATATGTGGTGTAAGACTGGATGTAATAGGCAGAGGTCCCTCACAAAAGCATCTTTTATCTTTCCTGCAATACTAATGTTTGCCATGAAGGTCAAAGAAGGCTAGAGTGGAAACAAGAATGGGGGGAATAAATACAAAGCCTGCGTGGTCAGAGTTGAGAAGCACTGAGTGGCTGTGGCTCCAACTTGTAGGATGCACCAGTGGATTAGGCTGCCCTTTATGCCCTAGCTTGTTTGCTGGTCTAATAGCTTCCTAAAAATAAAGCTAAAGTTTCTCCAAGTTTTGAGATCTTTTTTTCATGTTATTGCAACTTCTCCTTATTTTTAGGACAGTGGAAAAGATTACAAGAGCACCTATATTTCTGCTGTATTTCTTGCCCTATTCGGATTTAAATCAGGAAATTAAAATAAGTATTAAAAATGCAGGTCATGACTAAAAAGCACTGAATATTATTGAGGGACTACGAAGGCTGACACAATGGAGGGATGAGCTAAAAAAATCCTGAGAAGTCAAAACTGGCTATGAATGAAGTTTTCAGAGCACAGAAATAAAACCAATAAAGTCTCCTTCAGGTGTATAAAGCGCAGTGAAGCTGACAAGAGAAGACATTAGACCACAGCACAGTATTTGAAGAAACTTAATAAAGAAGGAGGATAATATAGCCCCAGAATTAAATGAGGTCCCTGTAGTGTTTGCAAGAAGAACTGGGGTTGGAAAGCAAGCAATAAACAGCACACTTATGTTTTTCAGAAACATGGCCTAAAGGCCATCAGGTTAATGTTCAGATTTAATGAAAAAAAATATATATATACATACACCAGAGAGTTAAAACATACATCACCTCTCTTCACCCTGACTCAAGTCACTGCTGGGGCGACGAGGTGGGGGAGTGGAACTCCCTCAAATATAAAACTCATTCAAACACTGCATTAGAAGATAGGATGGAAGAAAGTATAAACTATTTCTTCTCTTACTTGAATCTACACTTGCTTTGATTTTTTTTGTAAGTTGAGCCAACTGAGAAAAAAAAATAAAACATTTTTCAGGAAGCTCCCATATTTTGAAGAAAATTGAAGCATAAAAACACAGACATTTATGCTAATGATTTTTTACACTGTGTCTGGGCCCAACCTTCCAGGTTCACCATCAGAGAAGTCAAGAGTAACCCAAGGGTCCTGCAGGCTATAACCCCGGAGATGGCACTGCAGCCCCCCAGGAGCCCTGGGCTTTCCTCTCCACAGCTGCAGGGATGCTCAGGGGCTGGGAGGAGCTGGGCAGGTGAGCTAGAAAGAGGACTGCTTTCTCGGGCAGAGGTTAATTAAAGAGGCATGCTACTGCAAAATATGTAGATTCACAGGAATTTCAGGACTTTATCTGACAAAGTAAATGCCACCAGAATATTATTGTCTGGCAGCCCCAGTTTCTTACTACTTACTGAATGTGCTAATCAAACACTGCACATTATGGAATAAATACCTGGATCCACAGTCCCTGAAATCAATGGACGTTCCACTGACAACTGTGGGCTTTAGATTATAGACCTTTAAGAAGACATTACCTATTTCAAATGTCCTCTTGTTAGGCAGCTAAAAGCAACCAAAGATAAGACGTTTTTGGAGCTGATAAAAAGACTCCGGTTCTCAAAATTAGAGTTGCAGCCTCAGGATGGGGTGAGAAGAGGTTGTTATGCAGGGTCATAACATATTCTACAAACTTAAGATCTCCTCGTAAAGGAAATTCCTTCTAGCTCTTCTGGCAACAAAGATAACCTTCAGAACGTAAACATCTGAAGCAGTTTGGTCTTCCAAATGTACAATAGTAAGGAATACCCAGTTCATAGCGCTTTCTACAAGGCCAGGGAAGTTATTCTCTTCTGACGTTATAAATACAAAATAACAAATTTGTAAGTGTCAAATACAGGCACTATCCAGTCAGTTATGATGTGGTAAACTATTTCAGCTGAGTTTCCATTGCTGAAACAGCACCAAAGTTTCTGATGACTCAGAATGCAAATATGCTGTGAAAGACTACAGGATGGGAATGGATTGAATTTAGAGTTGCCTAAAGATTATTAAGTGTCAAATACCGTAGTTGATTATAGAAGAAAAATTTAAGATATGGGAGACTAGAAGCTGCTACTATGTAAAAGTTGTAATGCAAAGAAGAATTAAAATAGTCACAGAGAGGTTTCATAAGAAATTGTGGGTTCAACTGGGATGGAAAGGCAAAAATTGCAAAAAGCTTAATCCTTCACCAAGAACAAGCATGTGCTCATCCGTGAATACCCTGCTCTCCAGGATAAAATTTCACTACACGTAAGGTATCCTTTAAGATGACTGGTAGTATACTTCAGGGCTGAACTGCACAAGCACTTACCAGCCTATATAGCTAAAACCGAAGAACTGTAATTCTAACTCAAAAGCCCTGGTCATATACAAGAGCCATCAGATGATCTAGTGCTTGCTCTTCTCTGCAAATGCACAGTCTGATGCCTGTTGAAGTTAACAGGTATTATTCATCTAGCGTGGTTTTTTAAAAAATACCTGAATTCCCAGTGCTCAAGGGAAATGAATACATAGAACCTAATCTTTTCAGAGATCTAAACTTTCTTCGGCTGTAGTTCAAAACACTTGCTGCTAAAAAGGTCTTTGATCTCTGGTTTGTTGGTGACTAGTCTATGGGGAAATGGAACTGGCATTAAAAGGGAAAAAGAGGCGAATTTTAGAGGAAGAGCTATGCCATAGGGAAAAGAAAAGAAATATATGTGGAGAAATAAGCAGACTAAATCAGTGTCCAAAGCACCGAATAACATCCTCCGATTTCAGTAATTCACATCAGTCAAGCATTTGGTCCAATATCACTGAACTGAGCTGTTGACATAAAACATGTAAAGGCATTCAAGAGAAACCTAGGGAGGGCTGTTCAGAAACAAGAAGAGTAAAGAAACAAACAGTTCTGAGAAATGGAAAAGGGAAGGAACCTGACAGAACAAGTGGCCTTTCCCTGCTCTGTAGATTTTCCAAGAATAAACTTATGTAAAGAATAATATTATTGCAAATCTGTCCCTATAGTTACTGTAGTGATAATGAAAGCCATTAAAATGGATATTTGATAAATGAATAAATGAATAAAAATGAAGGGAATAAATGAATGGTAAATTAATATAAATACTAAATCGTGAAAATTAAAATGAATAATTCTCGTAAATGAATAAATCTACTGTGCTTCAGTTTGTTAGCGCTCTATACAGATTAAATTCCTCTTAAATGGCATCTTGAAAGGAGTTTACATCGTACCACAAGGATATACATACTGGAGGTTACCAGCGTAATGGAAAGTAAACATCTGCATGTGTGCCATTGCTCAGTTTCTTTAGCACACATTAAAACTGACAATTCAGTTATTAGTTAGATTTTATACTTAGGGCAGTCAATGGCTGTTGCAAACACAGCAGTATCTCAATTTTTTGCCTGAGCTGTTTAATTCTCTTATAGCAACTGTGCGTTTCCTGTACTGTTATTTATTAAACACTGGTATTCTTTGCATTGTACAAGACACAGATATCAGTATGTTCAGATAGCACACAGTCTAGAAGTCAAAGATGAAGACAAGAGTTGAAGAGAGGGAGATAGAAAGATTGTTCAAAACAGCAGTAGCTCTTCGAAAAAAAGAGGAAAAAGGAAGAATTGACAGAGCAATTATTGAATGTACAAGGGAAGAAATATTCTGAACAGGAGGCCAGAGCTATATAGATTGCAGACAGGAGGAAAGGAATACATACGTAGGGTTAGATGAGTAACTGAAAGATGGAATGACACAGTCAGAAAAAAGAAATATGTCTTAAGAGTCAACATAATTAAACTAGAAAAAAGTTCCCTAATTCACGTTGCTGTTACTGATGTTAATCTGTGGAAGGCCCAACTTTCAATCCTTATTCAACCCAGACCCCATCACTCTAGCTGGAATTGGCAACAATGAACTTATACCCCATCGCCTTTGTTCTTCCATTAGCATCAACATTTATGTGCACCTGCCACCTTATTTCCTTATTTAAGTATTTCTAGCACAACCTGCTGCTAGGATTGAAAGCAGAAGTTTGACTATGAACCTTACAGAATCTACCGGGTGAAACTTTTTGTTGTTGTTGTTTAAAAGAAAAATGCAGCTCAATCCCACTGGGAGTTTTTATCATTTTAGCTATGGAAAATTAAACTGTCCTTATGCTGTACAAAATGTTCCCCTTCACCACGCCCCCACTGTTAAATTTTGAGTGCTCTGCAGAAGCACAGGTCCCAGTAATTGAGGAACATGACAGTCAATACCAACAGAAACCCACAGCATACATTATCATACGCCCCCTGAACCTCCCTAATAGACAAAATAAAGATTTGCTTCATTTCCTCAGATTTAAGCACCAGATTTAATCTATTTACAATCCAAAATTCTATCTCTTTGTAAACCAAACAACTTAAATTCTTCTCTAGAGACACATAAATTTCAAAATAATATTGCATACCTGGAACTGCTGAAAAAAACCCCATCAGTCCCATTTTGAACTGTTGCTGCATATTTTACTTCAGTTCTCTTCTTATCCGCTGTAGGAGATGCAGTAAACAAAGATACCTGGAAAACAGCTGAAACCATTGTGTGCTTCTGATATCACTGCCCTCTGCTTTGGGATTAGCTCTGCACAGCTGTTGCTGTTTGGTCACTAATGTCATCGTTTCTTAAGTAGGTCTCACTAGGGAATGAGGCTTGTCTTTTTGGTAGCTCCTAAGTTAAACTTGTAAGCTTAAGTCAATAACAAGTCTCATGATGAGGTCCCTGTATTTTGAACGAGTGCTTCTCATTCCAGAACATGTTCCTTTGCTTTGCTCTTTCTTTAACTGAGCTGCAGGTTTGTAACCCAAGAGAAGTCTTTTACTTGTCAGTTGTTAATTCCTTCCTATTTAATATCCTGTGTAGTTTCTGTACCCAAGTTCTGAAAACAATTATTACTATATATTCTATACATTGTAACAAAGACAATTTCAAATACAAAAGTCTGCATAAAAATGGCTGAGCAATGTTATAATGGGTTCATATCCCCTTTTTGCTGTGGAAGGAGCAAAGGAAGGACCTGCATGCCAGTATTTCCTAGACTTGATGTTTAAAATGAAATTACTAAGTTAAAACAAGCAGTCATCAATTAAACCTGAACAATGAATAGGATGCTCACAATCCATTAAGCATAACATGCTTTTCCCTGTTACCTCCGTTTCCTATTTCTGACTCTTAAAATGTAGGACCTGGCCAGTAAATACTTGGTATCTAGCTATCTGAGCTATCTGTTTCTCCCTCTCCTTATTTATCTATACATCTGTCGTATTGGTAAATTTAGAGAACTAAAGTTACACTGCATTTCGTACCTGTCAGAATGTCTGTTAGTCTTACTGTAGCAGTTTTAGTTTGAATTGGTAACTTGGCTTTGAAGCAATAACTGGGAAAGGTATTTTAATTCTATGCATTACATTAGAAGACATTTTTTTCATTATCTTTGTTGTCATTCTACTGTTTGCTAAGCCCCAAACCCACTGCTACCCCTCAAAAACTTCAACTTTTTAAGTTAAAACAAGATTGATTAGCCAAAAATTCTGAAATATGAAGCTCCGTGAGATCGTATTTACTCATTAAATGCCAAAAAGCCATTTTGTACTCCTCATTCCCTTTTATAGCTATTGACTAAAATGTTGCATCAGTATCAATTACGGGGATTTGAAATGGTGAGAATGGTGGAGAAGCAGAGAATGAGATTTCATGATCACATCAAAGCCATGAATATTGTCATTCTTAATGTTCTCATGTCCCTTAAACTTTACTTAATGGTTAATTGATTGCTAAAAAATCTTTCAGGTTCATTTAATTTTCAAGAACGCAGTCTCGTTAGTATGTTGCAAGGGCCTTTTATTTTTAACAGCAAAGTTATATATTATGTGGCATGAATTATAAAGCAGTTGTCATGGAGATGTTGCTAATGCAGAAGACTGTACACTGTGTACTTTGAAAACTGCGGAGCAATCTGTTTACAAGCACCTTTTCTGAATGCTTTGCAACTGGTGGTTAAGATATTACCTGGATAGTTCATTGCACTATGCTTCAGTATTATGCTATCGCAGTGATAGATCCAGGTAGCTCTCACTTTAAAACTGCCTAGATATTACACTGGAAATTTCAGTGGTATTCAAAGACCGTAATGAGGCAGTAAATTGAAATATATTGAATTGCTCTGAAGCTTATGTCTTATCAAAGAAACGTAGAAACAGATCTGAAACAGGTAATATTAAGAGCTTGACATCAAGACTTCCTTCGTTCCTTTGATATATCAATATTAATTAATTTAGCTAAAAAACAGTAGGCATACAAAAGTGATCTTAATGAACCAGTGCCTGCAATCTGGTGGCTCAAGATTTGCTTACCTCTGTAAGATTTTGGTAAGTAGGTTACAGAACAGTTTCCCTCTGTTTGCACAGCTGTGAAATGGGGACATTTATGCCTAATTATCTTTATAAACTGCTTTAGAGCTCTCAAGATTGAAACCACCATTTAGATACTAGAAAAAAGCCCTCTATCTCAAAAGTTTTTCAAAAGATAACATTCAACCGTCTTTCTTAACAGTTGTACTTTACTGTATATACAGCGATATTAATCTTAAATAACTTTTATTCTTGAAGCGTTATATTCCATCCTTAACAGTCAGACTATGTTTTTCTTGTGTGTTACCAAACATGTAGAATTTTTTAAAGACAAATGGTTTTGAAGGGAGATTTGCATTATTACAGAATCTCGTAACAGCAAAGCATCATTATCTTTCTATCTTTTGTGGTAGTGCCTGTAGAAGATACTGGGTTTTGTGACAGAGAAAACAAGATACAGCCTTACTGAAAATTGCTAAGTAGGTTTTGCATTAAGCATCAAGTTCAGGATTTCATATTTTCATAAATATGTAGAAAATCATGATGCCTTGCAAAATGAAACTTAAGAGACCAGTTCACGACAAAATTATGTGCTCCATTTACTCTGGCCTCCTATGTATTTTATCTTTTATTAACTCACTTATGCTTTATATACAGGAGATCATCTCTCTAATATGTGACCCAGAAGGGTGGACTGCAGAATGGGGAGCGAGTAAGCAAAAACGGGCATTTGCATTTCCAGCACAGAAAGTACATTCAGAAATTCACCCCACATTAGAAAAGAAACGAACCACACAGAGTTCTGTTGTTGTTTCGATTGTTTTTTAGTCTAGATAAATGAACAAAACTAAAAAAAAAATAAAGGTGGGGGAGGGGAGACACAATCCTTCTAATGGCTTTTGTGGTTTACACATCGCAAACCACTTCTTTTATTGCAGAAGGGACACTGTACTTCCCAGATATTTTTTCTGCCCTCAGTTATTCCATGTTTTTCCTCCCTTTTTGCACTTGAGGATAACATCCTTCTGAATTATACTAGCAGCTACTTATAATCTTATTGTCCTGATGAGATTCAATGATGAGAAAAAAATTCAGCGGGAAAATGCCTGCTCACATATTCCATGTGCAGGCAGGCGTTGCTTTTCTCACCAGGCCAGGAAGAGTTATTTCTTTGTCTTACAGACCATGACTGATGTCAGCTCCAGTTCTGCTGCAGAAAATTTAGTTTGTAATGTTCACCTCTTTTGGGAATTATCCAAATTTGTTAATACATGTGAAAACAGCAAATGCCTCACCCTTGCTAACTTTACCTTCTATTAGCCCATGCTAATTACAGTGGATAAGACTGCTTTTTTTGCCTACTGGCCACTATTGAGCCTTATTGTTGGTTTTTTCCCACTGCTATCAGTTTGGTCACTGACTTCAGTGGACTAGGAACTCAACGTATTACTACAACTTCTCATGCAGATGTACAGAGAAAGTTCTTACTCATCTGCTCATCTTACTCATCTTACTCATCTGCTGAAATATTCTACTCTTTGATATGTGACAAATGTACAGCAAAGTAACAAAAAAATTCTTAAAAGTCGTACGCAACCATTATTTTGCTGCTAAGTTTGCTACTTATAGAGAGAAAACTAAGGGGGGGGCAGGGACTTGAAGATAAAAACACAATTAAACGTTAAACAAGATGATGTTAATCACAGTCTTTTCTGTGGCAAAAAAAACAGATTAAGTCAGAAATGGACCTGGCGAGGAAGGGAACGCCAATATAAATTAATAGAACGTTGTCAATTTAACACAAAGGATGATGAAGGAAAAGCCACCAAATACCAGGAGAACCCAGACGCATTTTTTTATCTCTAATTTTTCAAACTACAAAACGATACTTGGAAGTCATCGGTGATCTTTCTGTGCTTTATCATTTACAGCACCCAAAAATAATCCTCACAAAAACCCATGATGTCATATTATCCACATTTAGTTGCAGTCTTGAGGATATGATTTCATTTCTCTATTGAGATGTGGTGGCTTTTAAGATTAGAGGGCACAGCTGGATGTTAAAATACCTGAGTTCTAATCCTAATCATGGGACATCAATTATTTCAACGATCTTAAAGTTTAATGTCCCTTGTCTGGCCTTACTGTTTGCTGATTTCAGAAGATGCTGAAGACTCCACATGCCAAAATAAACAAGAAGAATCTCTCCCCCTTCTCTGCCCTGCTTCTAATGAAAGCCAACTGATTATGGATCAGAACTGTCAGGAAGCTTAGTAGCAACTTCACATGCTCTGCAATATTTTCAGTCCCAAACTGAAAGGTAGTCACAGAATGGTAAACTATATTCTTATCAGAGAATATTAAACTTTAGTTTAATGTTCCAGTCTTTGTATTGATCCTGTTAAAACATGCGTTACAACTTCATTGCACAGCTATAATGGAAATTTTGTTCTCTGCGTGTGAGAGCAAGAGATGGATGAAATCAGAGAAAAACACTGGAAACCGTGTGGCCTGATGAACCCTGATAATTACTACAATTCCATGTGTTGGACTGACTTAGACCCTCTTAATAGCAGAGCAAGAATAACACCAATTTTCCTCGATTTCATTACATTAGTAGTGCCATATGAAGATTAGAATGCAATGCTCTGGAAATAGCAGTTAGGAACTAAGTAAATTTTTAGGCAAAGCTAACCACTGAGGGTGGGTCCTAGTCTTCATCCTGTAAGGCATCGTTTGTTCCCCCTGTGTCATTTCAAAAGAATATGTACAGAACTGGAAAGACATTAGAGACTTTTGTACCATGTGAGGGTGAGAGTGAATCATGATAGTTGTTCCTATTGTGGAGCGGAAAATGGGAATGTGTGACTTTGTAGAGACATTAAAGTCATCATTAATCCATTCCTACTTGTCAATCAAAAATGTTGTACTCTTGGGGTGAGAGTACGTTTGGCTGAGAACAAGCTTTTACTAAAACAGATTTGGCAGATGTATGTTTGCAGATGCTCATGAAAGATGAATCATGACTTTTCCTGACAACAAACACACCAAAATGTCTGTTTTGCTACTCTGTTTCCCTTTGGGTATTGCATCAGCTATATATACTGTATATATATGTGTTTGTGTATAAATCAATCAAGCACTAATGAATAAAATTCTTTGCTGTCTACATCAGAACACAACACTACCATAACATTATCCTGGTCACAAGAAAAACAGTGAAGAACACCTGAAACAATTGAATAGGTTCTTCAGAAAGGCTATGAATTGTCATCATTACAATGGCATAGACGAATTATTTAATTATCTATGATCATTATATTCTCATAGAAGACTTTCATTTTTATCACTAAACCTCATAAAAGAAGATTAATTAGCTAAAGACAATTTATCTGAGATCAGTAAACACATCGAGTGCAGCACACATTAAAGGAAATGGTGATTTTGTCCTACATTTGAGTAAAGAATAGGAAAAGATTGGCAAAATGAATGAATGACTAAATAAATAAATAGATAGACAAATAAATTAAAAAGGATTAAATTGTCTCACAGTTCAGTATTGCTTAACATTCCAGTTTTGTTCTTTAATTATTAAGAGATCTGTATGAAAATAAAATCAAGCCATCAAAAGGAAAATGAAGCTAATAAAAAATAAGTGTAAGACAAAGAACACAGGAGAACCCTAATGAGGATGTTAGATCAGTTTGAGCTGATGCCCAGGACCACATCAGATGCCATGTAAAATGCACCTAATCTCAGAGCAGCCTTTGGCTAGCTGAAGTTAAATTTTCAACACCCAGTGTTAAAGAGACAGGTACTCTCTCATTTCATCATCATATATTTTTATCTGTGAAAAAAGTTACAACTTCAAATTCGTGTTCACAACTATGCAAAATCCCAAGAAAAACATACTACTAATGAACTGAACTCATTGATTCAGCCTCATTCATTCCTTTGACTTTTTTAGGTCTGGGGGTTTTTTTACTGTTTTCCTTTAAATTAATTGCTTTTGTAAGGAGGAAGAATCTGACTATTCCATAAAAACTTGTTATTCTAATATTTACACATTAAAATTCTAGTATGCCTTTGAAGTTGAATGCTGCTACATGTACTGTACAAGCCGTGACCTCCCAGGTGATATCTACTAGAGATCCATCTAGTCTGACCTGTTGCAGATCCAGAGCATAAAATCAATGTCAGTGAGAATCACACATGCCCTCAAAGCCCAGAGGCTACTAATGTAACAAAGGTACAAATAAATTTGCCATCAAAGGCTTCAGTCTGTTGTACTAAGCTTTACAATACCTTTGCTCATTCTTAAGGATTTTTCCCTAAAACTAAATTTAGAAGTATCAATTAGTTCCTTAAAATGGATTTAAAAGCAAATAACAGCAATGTATCACAGTAACTTCTACTCACATTCATTCTGCTTAGGCACAATAGCTACGTTTGACCAAACAGTATCTTCCAGACAGTATCCAGCCTTGACATGAAGAAACCCACAAAGGCTATTCCTCTTGACTGCACGTTCTGGTAATCTTTTATGAAGATATTTTGCCTCATTTTTACTTTGAAATGTCTAGCTGCACTTTCCAGAGGAAACTGCCATTATATTCACTGTCTCCCCAACTAGGGGGAAAGATTACAGACGACTGCTACAATCAATGGGAAGTACACACCATCTTGGAATAGTGATAAACCCTTGGGGTTTGGATTTAAGGTATTTCACCAGTATGGCTTTAAACAGATTGTGTTTGCTTGCCATCACCCACTGTTTTTGTATTCACATAGTCAGGGCAATCATTGTTCTTTGCAGATGTAATCAAGCTGCAGAGCAGGATTCTGTTTCTGGCTGAGGATGTTTATTTGTTATTAAGTATAATATATTGAAAGTCACAGCAATGCTGATGGGTCAGCACAGATGCCTTCCATCACGAGTTACTGAGATGCATCTCTTCAAAAAATCCTCATAGATGAAATGTTTTCAGATAGCTAAGGTTAATAAAGATAGCTCCTTCATAATCTCAAGGAATGGAGCCAATAACAAGGAAGAGAAATAATATCATAAATCATTCTTTATAAAGTAGGATTGACTATTATTTGCTAAAATGCCTTTCATGGTGAATTTGCATAATCTTACTTGTTGAATGACAATAAGAAATGAAAAAGGAAGGGTCACGGGGGACACAAGAAGATAAAAAACTGCTGCGAACTACCGTATTTGATAGCTGGGATTGATTTACAGAATAAACTACCAAACAATCCTGCCTATAAGTTCAAGGGATACGGCTAGCATGAGAGTTTATTCATATAAGGCAACAATCTCAATTCATGGCATTTTGAACAGTTAGCTGCTCAGAAAGACCTGGATACTCGTAAAATGAAACAGCATATATATATATATATTATTACTGCCTCTTACCATAATTCTTGTATTAATATGTAGGGGTGGATTTTGCTCACAAGATGGCAGTGTTGATTATTACACACCGCTTCACTGCGCCTTTCTCTAGCAAAGGGTCTTCGTGCCGCTATGCAGGAAAAACCACGCAGGGTGGAATTCCCTAGAGGGCTACATCTCCACACCTCCTTACCCAAAAAAGCAAATCATCTGACCCATCACAATGCATATTTGCTACCATGAACCCTCAGGATTAAATATACAACACTGGTCAAAATCTGTGAGCATCCTAATATCCAAACAATTTGGATCCTTGTTTTCCAGTTCTTATTAACTTTAATGTCAACAGAAAGCATTTTTTTCCATCCTTACAGATGGCGTTTCCCCTGTACAGAGCAGGGATGCATCTCTAAACTGGTAGGATTCCAAGTTTCCAACCTCTGTTACATTTTCTTTAGCAGCCAAAGGCTCCACGTGATTAACGCAAATTATCAATGGCTGTTTGCAGTGCAGATAACGTAGTTTTGGAGACCCTGTACTGAGTAACGTTCAGACCTTATAGGACTTTTTTTCTATCGAAAGAGTAATCTATCTTCCAAGAGATTGCATCCTACCAAATATGCTCACAGCAGACAAGAACTGAGGCGTTTTCTGTTTAAACTCATCAGTGCTTCTTTACCTACCAGTGGCACTCATAAAAATCAAATAGGTTCAGAGGACATTTATGCAGCTGTTCTTCAGAGGTTGAGAAGCAAGAGGCTCATCATTGCCACTGAACATTATTTTAAAGAATTTCTTAAAATGTGAGATAGCAAAAGGGCCTGGAATTCACTAACGTGTCCAAGTGCAGAATAAGAGACAAGGATTTTTAATGAAAATTGATAACTAGGGGAGACTTGTGTCAGTAAACGAGAAAATAAATGAGAAAACGAGAATTACACCCCTTAATTTTAGTAGTGAGCCTAACTTAAATGAAAAGACATAGCAGAACGAACAACCATGCCAGATACAGGCAAATGTACAAACCTGAGTTGCCAAAACAAGTTGACAGAGCTTCCGGCTGCAGGTGTTGTTCTGACCAGCTACAGTCAACAGGGCATGGAGAAACACCCAATATAAACTGAGGCAAAACTGACAGATACCCATTATGTAACAAATGAACCACAGGAATATTCCTTTCAAAACAAGAGCATTAAAGACTCTTTTATTTATCTGCTGTAAAACTGAAAAATGCTTATTTAAGCATGCCCACTGATCTGTCTTCAGTAACGAAAGTGTTTTTTAAGTAAATTAAATTTGCAGTGTTTACTCTTGAGCATCACATGCAAGATGAAGCTTTTCTTAAAAACCTGCTGTACATCCAGTGAGACAACACTTGCTTTGGACACTGTAACAAAAACCATTTAACATTATAATGATGATAAGGCTTCCACTTCAAACTCAGCAGCAACAAAATTCAAAATCCTGGCGGAGACTGCACCTGTAATGCAAGCAGTTCTGCTTACACACTACAGCACTGACTGCACCTAGAGCTTCAGATCACTCATGTTTGGTGTCACTTGTAATGTAACACAACAGACTAAAAATAGAGTTATAGTCCTAAACTTGCAATTTCCTGCCTTGTATGGGCAGTTAAATATTTACTGCTAACTTTAGGAAAAAGTTTCTATTAAATTGTCACCTGCATGACACATATTTTGGAGACATGCTAGATTTTTGAAGGGAGGGCAAGTTATTTGAATGCTAAATCTTCTCAACTACTGTGGTGATCAGATGGCTGAAGCTATCACAGCTATACAAAGGCATTCATGTATTCCTTCCTACTGACAATGGGGAGCTCAGGGAGGGAGGAAAAAATAGTTCTTATTTATGGACAGAACTCAACACTGTGGTTGCCCAATTGCAAGGGCACATTTTCTGCCCTCCCTTGCCCTCCATGCAGTTGTTTCTCTGGCACTTCCTCTCAGGAAATGATTTTCAATGGAGCAGCGTGCTCTGAATCCATCTGTGCCAATGGCCCTAGCTTGGTTTTTGTCACCTTTGTCTTCGTTCCACCTTTTCGGTCATCAAGGCTGCCAGAGCATCCACTATGCCCTTCCCCTGTGAGAATGCCAATGGATTCTGACCTTGCTTTCCTTTCCTTTCTCATTCCTCTTACACCATCTGCGTAGACATCTCTAGCAAAAAACACAAATTTGACTGGTGCCTCAGAAAAATATTTTTCTACTCCAGACCAATCTCATCCGGCCAAATGAAAATATGAGGTCATAAACATTCTGGGATGAGAAGGACCTTCTGTATGTGTGCGTGTGATTATGCATTGCATGAATTCTGGCTCCTCGCATAATTAATAATGTTGAGTGATGGTAATAAATGCCACCGTAACAGAACATGAATTTGGTGTTCTAGTATGCTGGAACAGCCTAGCCTCTTTTTAATAACTCGCCACCCTCTCATTTTTATTACTGTTCCTTTCGCACTTCCCAGTCGACTGTCCATTTCCTTCCCTGCACGATCTGTACCTACAGCACAGTCTGAGTTCCTACTGACACTGATGGGGAATCTGAATTTAGACTCTGAACAGAGATCTGAAGAGTGCACTGGTGGGGAGAAACTTGCCCTTGGCTGCTACATGCATGACTCACTACAACTAATATTTCAGATGCCCCAGATTATGACCTACTTTACTGTGTATTACTCAGAGAGAATGAGTAAGACATTTCTGAGCTCATGCAAACCCAGTATTTTCTGTGGCAGCAAGGTAGGAATGCTTTCTTAAACATTAGATCAATTTTGGAATTCTTTTATCAATGATTAAAATTCCCTGGGGTCACTGTGCAAAGTCTACTGAAGAACCTAATTGATTTTCATAGGCTACAAATCAGATCTGCGGTCTTTAACTGAAATGCAAGGTGCATGTTTCCGTACATGAGGGATCATCTAACTGATGAAAGACCAAATCGGCCTCCATAAACAGATTTACTGTTTGGCAAAATTACAGGATTTGTGGGTAATTCGTTCAGTACTGGCACCAGAAGTACTGTTTCAGCCTATTCTGCAAACCTCGTGTGGAACAGGCCTTAGTGTCAGACAATCAGTTAAGCATGTCCCTAAGTGCTTTGCTGATATAATATCATAGATCCATTGAAGTCACTGGAAGCCTTTTGCTGACTTTTATGGGCTTTTCATAACATCTTCTATGATTGAGTTTTCCAGGCATAAAATGCAAGTATGAATAACAGCTCTTTCCTCCTATTATTTGTCAGATCTGTTCAGACTAGAAACTCTTTAGGGCAGATCTGTCTTTTATATGCGGGTCCTGTGCATAGAACAATGGTCTCCCAGATCTGGAGGGGAACTAAGTACTACTATAATATTATGCTCCAGGTCAAACCAGGTTTAATTTATGGAAGCTCAAAGGCCAATGCTCTGCGGAGGACCAGGCTAAATCACCAAACTGGTTTCTCTTCTCACTCTAGAATTTAATTGGAGTAACTGGGATACAGCTAGTGAAATGCAAGACCAGCTCTGTTTTTCTACTGCTACTGGAATTTCTGTGGCTCTATGTACACATGTGGATTTATGTACCCACGTAGATCAAACTTGCCTCTTAATAAGCAAGTCTTGAAAGAGCTGTGGCTCAGGGTTTGAAAAAGTTTTGAAAAATGAACTAAAAACTTCAGTGTGTGGTTACACTGAAATCAGTGCAAAGATGTCTCTTCCAGGAGCTGCATGGCAACTTCGTGAACGGAACACTCTTCATATTGGTCTTAACCACTGCACGAATCTTAGAAGAGATCTGAGAGACCTTAAAGAATCATAGCATCGTTTAGGTTGGAAAAGACCTTTAAGACCATCAAGTCCAACCGTTAACCTAGCACTGCCAAGCCCACCACTGAACCATGTCCCTAAGCACCACATCTACACATCTTTTAAATGCCCCCAGGGGTGGTGACTCCACCACTTCCCTGTGCAGCCTGTTCCAGTGCTTGGCAACCCTTTCAGTGAAGAAATTTTTCCTAATAGCCAATCTAAACGTCCCCTGGTGCAAATTGAGGCCTTTTCCTCTTGTCCTATCCCTTGTTACCCAGGAGAAGAGACCGACCCCCACCTCACCATAACCTCCTTTCAGGTAGTTGTAAAGAACAACAAGGTCTCCATTCCTCCAGGCTAAACAACCCCAGTTCCCTCAGCTGCTCCTTCATAAAACTTGTGCTCTGGACCCTTCGCCAGCTTTGTTACCCTTCTTTGGACTCAGAAAAAGAAATTTCTTCTTATTCCCTTTAACATTGTAATATACCTATGCTGGCCTCTTTTTAACCATATACTGTAATATAATATGAACATTGGTATGGAGGAACTCATAAAACATCAGCATTTCGATCTGTAATGCTCCTGAATTAAAAAAAAAAAAAATTAAAAGAAGAAGTTTCTACAGGAAAAAAATCCCATGTTCAGTTCCCCGTTTAATCTGCAAATGAAAGGCTGAGATAAGACACCAAAGAAGGAAAACACAAAATAAGAATGTTTACCATGCAAATGAGCTTCATTAATACAGAAGATCCGTATCTGGACCACTCAAAGGATTCCATGTGGGTGGATTTTTCTGCTGTGAGAAATAAGATTTTCTTTTGCAATCAGCATTATACGAAGCCATTGGTATCTCCTGGACTATTTATCAATATAAGTTTAAAATGAAAATTACATTACAAGATTAAAATATTTAACCTATTTTGATTATGTTAAGATTTAAAATATGGAATATAAAATTATATTCAGGCTATCTCATCAACCCAAAATGATGGTTAGATTTTTAAGTATATATGTTTTCAATTTTTTGTGTTAATTAAATGGCCTTACCCAACCTGTATTTTATATCTATTATTTTAAATTTCGACTGATGGTAGGAATACAGTAATTGGATAATAAAAATTCTAATGAGTTAGAATAATCAGTCAAAGAAGGATGACCACTCTGAATAGGAATTAGGAATATCCTATGGCAATTCACTACCAAATACTTCCACCGAAAAGTTGGATGTAGCTTTATCCTAGAGGTTCATACTAATGCCTTCAACAGCCTCAGAAAGTGATACTGGCATTTCTGCTAAAATATCTTCAGTATATTTAAGAGCTTATTTAATTTGGTTGTAAAATTCTACTCTGGGCCAGTACAAGAAGTGTAAGAGACTTCACAATGATTACAGGGTGTCAACACACCAGAGTAATTACTTATAGCTTCAATATTTTTACAAAATTTTAGCACCAGTCTTTTCAAGACTTCCTTGTTGAATGGGAAATTTAACCTCAAAATTGCAAGAAGAAAGAGTTTTGCCTAAACCCCAATGAAGTAATAAAAAGACTTGCAGTGATTGTAAAGAGCGTTTCAGCAGACAGAAAACATCTCAGATACAGAACTGGTTCCAGAAAACATTCATCTGGCATACCGCACCTTCCTTAGTTCTTATATTCATTTATAGTATTTTTAGAACAGGATTTTCAGAGCACAAATAATACATAAAAATGGCTTATCAATTAAGCACTAAGAATTAGCATGAGTTTAAGATGAAAATCAGACCCCTGGGGTATACCACTACTGTTACTACTACTACGGCTGCTGCTGCTAAGGCATGGTGTAGTATTTAGAATTCCAATGCTATTCCAGTAACTATCCAGCTATATGCAACTTCCTCTAATGAAACAATGCATACTTGAAAGGCAGAAAAAAGTTCCAATGTATATGCTTAGATTTGGAAAAGCCCATGACACTTTTACATTGAAAATACATGAGAAAGTGAGGACTTCTGACAAGCTCAGTCTGAAGAGCTGATCCTCACTAATCTACATACAAATAAA
Source organism: Steatornis caripensis (assembly GCA_013398225.1). NCBI lineage: Eukaryota > Metazoa > Chordata > Aves > Caprimulgiformes > Steatornithidae > Steatornis > Steatornis caripensis. The sequence goes on from VZSC01017789.1 coordinate 970,978, forward strand.
ACAAGCATACAGAATCACTTAATCGCCAATGATGTTACTGCAGCTGCCCGCTTCAGCTCCTTTCTTCCTCAATATCAGTGTAGAAAGTACTCTTCTATAATGTACTCTTTAAAAATTACACCATTAAATAGACACAAACACACATACACAGGAATCATGCATGGATTTTTTTTTTTTTTGCATTTGGTCACATCTCCTATGCACAACCTAACTTATGAAGAAAGAATGCAAAATAGTATAAACCTTAACAGGGTGGGGTTTTTTCACTCTGCTTTCATTTAGCATGTGCAATAGATCTCTTATAGTAATTATTACTAATTTCTTTTTCCTGTATATAGACACCTTAATACTTACAAATGAGGCAACAAAGAAAGTCAATTTGACATTTAGCGTTCCGCACAGAAATCACAGACGCTCTGCCAAGGAACTAATTAAAATTACAGTCGCATAATAATGACACCAACAATAAATACTCATATACAGGTAATAAATTAACTCATTAATTCAGCCAGTACACAGTTGTAAATAACTACGTGAAAATAACAAACATTTTATATCAGTGCTTTAAATGTTAGTTCTGGTTTTAATACTGACTTTCCTCCCTTGGTTGTTCAAAATAATTAAGATTTAATGGGATGTTAAAATTTAAATTTATTGAAGAATCTGGAATAAATTGGTTGGAAACTTCCTAAAAACACTTCAAAAAGATTCACAGACTTTTTAAAGTTCTGCCTTACTCATGAAACCTAAAATCACAGAATAAAAGCACTGGATGTCTGTGTTTACATATCTGTCTTTGTGTGTATATGCATATGTATTATATATACACGTAAATATATGGGCACACACAAAATATAAATAAATAAAAAAAAATATATATATATGCAGGCTCAAATATCTTTCTTCCAAATATATTTCATTGAGGGATGCAAGATCATTCCTTCAAAACATTTTCAGGAAAGAATATGATACATATGTGAACTGCTTTAATTCAGATTAGCAGGAAGTCTTCAACTTTTACCTGCTAAATCGTGGCACTGTGTTGCAGTCCTGTATAGGCAAAATACGCACCACAAGGAAGCAGTAGATCACTGATACCAGCTTGCTAGAGGGAGGACATCCCAAGAACATTTGATGTCCTTTTGGGCTGCTGGCTATGTCCGTGGCAGAAAGAAATCCCATCAATCCATCCTTACAAGCAGAGAAGTCGAAAAGGCTGTGCACATCTACCCTTTGTCCACTGCCATATATATAAATACCTTATTTTGTCTCTCTTACAGCTGTCTCTGAGATGTGATTTGGAAAACCAGGGATGTTGTTCTCACTTCAGAACCTTGGCCATGTATGCACTAGCTGCTGCAGGCAACCTGCTGCTCAACTTGGTGACAATACATGTTGCCAATCCAGGAATATCACCCACAAGTCCACACAGCAGCTCGGCAATTTATTAACCGATCATTCCAATCCGCCAGGGTTTTCCTTAAAATGGATTTTGTAAGCGCTGAGTTATCAGATGCTTTTGATTTTGTCATGGTTTAAAGCCGGGCTGGCTATTAAACGAACGACAGATGCTCTTTGCTACCCGCGCCCCCCCCCCCCTGCCCCGCAAAGGGGTGGGGGGGTGGCAAAGAGAAAAGGGAAAGAGACTTATGGGTTGGAAAAGTTCCAGAAACCCACAAAGCCCACCAACTAAAAAGCAAAGTTACTAAAAGAAAATTGGTTCTGTCCTAGCCCAAACTTGGACAGATTTACTGATACAGTCTTTGGCAGGGAACTTAATCAGAGATTCATCTACAGTATACTGTAGGATCAAGTCTGTATTGGCAAAAACCGTGGCACACTCCAAGTTACCAGTCTGGAACAGTTTTACTCCCATCACATTACTCATTGCACATGCCCTACTGGATATTTAAAACAGTATCTAAAATGAAATAGAATACAGCTAACCCATGTAAGGGAGATTTAGATTGTCCTGTATCTTTCACTGTAGAGAATACATTGCTTTAAACAACGTGCCCTATTTTATGCTTAATGTTAAAATCGGCCTTTTTTAGCAATGCTTTTGAGCATCTTCAAAATTTAATATTTGGTCTGCATAAACAGTTTCTTCACAAATGTTTTCTTTCTTACCTTGTAGTAAAAGTGTGCTACTTTTTAGTAGGACTGACAGATTCTTCATCTAAACCATAACCAATATTTTCCAGTTGCTGTTAATCCATAAATAGTCCAGCGATGCTTTCCACATACCAAAATATATTTTAAACAAGTTAACTACCTGTAGCTGAAAAAATATGAACTAGTTTACTGTAATTTCTATTCTAATTATAGAAATCAGTCTGCTATTTATTGGTTTGGTAGAACAGGTTAATTACAGGAATAGTAAGTGTAGAAAAATTCTTCCCCTGGGTCTTGGTCTGAAAAAAACCTTCTACTGTATGGTCACAAAATATACTAATGGCTTTCAAAGACAAATAAAAAAAAGATTCAGCTTAAAACTGCAGTTACTTTGGCTGCCTTGACTTTATGTAATAAAAATACACCTTAGTAACACTATCATAATCTTTTTAATACTAAGATTACCCTTTCATTGGCATGAATGAAAAGACCATACCAGCGATTCGTTTACGTATATATCCTGTGTCCAACAATGCCCACGTTATTCATAGAAAAGTGCAAATATCTCAGAGTTACCAATTACAGACAAATTGGTACATAGCATTTTTTTTCCTAAGCATCTTAGTCAGTAGCTACTTTATCAGCTAAAACATACATACATTTCTTAACTATAATTGTTTTCCCAGCTAACATGCCATTGTGTCATGCAAGCACCCAATACTACATGTGTGTGCAACAGAATCAGAAATTAGAGTTACAGGCATGATTTTTTGCCATTTGCCTAAAAAAATATTCCAAATGAATGTATTTCCAGCAAAAAACCACCTGTATCAGAGAGAATAACGAACAATTCTCAAGCTATGGGACTAATTTTCTGTTGGTCTAAACAGGCTAAAACAATTTGTGTAAGTTGAGGAATTTGTCAGTAAGTTCTCTTCAAGTGCTTTCCTGATGGAGATGACGTAAGGGGAAATTTAAGAACGTAGCAGGGCAAGGGAACAGCGAGCCAACACAGGCTGATAGGCTTTCTCATAATTTGCTATTTCAGGTGAAGGGAACCGATGAGCTGGGATAGGCCTTAACATAATATTGTACCACAGTAGGAGAAAGGGGATTGTTAAAGCCAAGATGGGCTGTGGTATAATTTTTGCTAACCCTGCGAAAATACATTTGGCATTACTTGTGGTGAGACAAGAACTAATCAAATCACTGATTTAGCATAACTATAAGGCCTGAGAATATCTATAAACTGCGGTGGAACTGCTGAACTAACAAATGGCTGATTTAACACAATAAATAGCACATAGGAAAAATAATGCAGTAACAGCATAGTTAAGACAGCTGCAGAATGAGGGGAAAATGAACTATTTGAAAGGAACATTGCCTTTGGCATATGGAATTCAAAAGTCAATATGGAATACTGAAATGGGAAAAATATGAGAATTGGTTTGAGGAAACCAGTTTCCCAGAGAAAGAGAGTACTGGGAAACTGACGCAGCAGACACAATAAACTATCAGTGTGGGAAACTGAGGAAGTAAAGAACAGAAGGCCATATGTTATGGACTCTTGAGGAAATAAAACTACCAAGGTGGGATGAGCAGAAGCAGATCAGCATTAAAAACACCAACTGTTAAGAATCAGCTGCTACAGAAGCCAACACCTTCTCCAGAAAATCTTGGGATGGGAGGTGGGATGCTGCTGGAAGCCCTGTGCTGTGGGTGCAGACTCTAAGAACCAACAGCAGTGCCTGATGGGTTGCAAGAGCTTGAGGATTTGGGAATGCCTGTCATAACCATGACACTGTGCCTTTAATATTTCTGTGGCTGTATGCCGAGTAGTTTGCTATAGCAGTCCATTACCATTATCGTCATTAGAGTTATCTCGTAAGACTATTTAGAGCCATTTGCCATCCACTGCCATTCTCGTAATTACCTCAGTATCCTAATTGTCTATTGTTATTGATTACTTACGGCTATCTCTCTCACAGTTAAATATTGATAAATCATAGTTGCATTTGGTACTGCCATGCTTAAATTTATACAAGCCATTAATCAATGTAGGTTTTCAAAACCTGTCCTAAATACTTCATGTAGTCACAGTCCCTTTATTCGCTTCATGATAAGGTGTCTACTTCCCTCTATCTCCACTTACAGATCAAATTAGGCAAAACCATTTGCCACTGCCTATGGAAATCACTCCAGTCAGAAGCTCTTTAGAAAAAAGATACATTCCTAGCTAAACAGTTTGTAATCAAAATTAGAGCTAACATAGGAGATAGATACAGAACTACATAGGAAGAGCGTAATAGAGAATTGTAAGAGTCGCTGAGTGTTTCTTAAAACTCTGGCCCCCCTGATCGTTGAATGAGTTAGATTTCAGCCAACACAAGTCGTACCACATAAAACACAAGTCACATCTATTTTAACATTAGTCTAACAAGGCTGGCAGAGGACAGGCTTGTATAACGAGGTAGTGTGAAGGGGAAAACAGTGTGTGTTGAGGACACTTTGAGGGGCAGTAGGAAAGTGGAAGAGTAAGGTTGCTTTTGGCACAGGGAGCAGTCACAGGAAAAAACACGCCGAAAGGAGCCGTCTTGAGAAGGTGGCTGGCGGATATGCAGGTCGGCTTAGTCAGAAATAGAAAATATATATTGCTATATTATTTTTATTGCTGACTTACAGACAAAAGACTATAACATACTGTGCATATAGACTAGCAAATTAGGTTTCACCATGTTTTTGGAAGACTTACCTTCTCTTTTTCCTGCTAAGATGGTAAGTCCTCTGTCCGTCCTTCTTTCTTCCAAAAAAGTGAGTCGAGTCATGTAAAAGAAAGGCAATCATTGATTTAAGTATCTTACAAAATTTGATATGTCAGCAACTGTATTGGGTGCTGGTGATGAGGCACTGGAGGGGTGTCTGCGAGGAGAGGTCAGGGCTGCCCGGTGCCGGACACAACCGGTTCCAGCCGGCTCCGCAACAGCCCCACCTCAGGGCACAGCTGAAGACCGTCAGCGATGGCAGTGGCACTTTGGGAAAAGCGTACTTAAGAAAGGGCAAAATATTGCCAGCAGTGAGGGAAAAAGTGTGAGAGCGAGCCCTGTGGGCACCCAGGTGGGAGAGGAAGGAGGTGCTGCAGGTGCCGGAGGAGGCTGTCCCCTGCAGCCTGAGGGCAGACCTCGGTGGAGCAGGTGTGCGCGCCGCAGCCCACGGCAGGGCCCACGGCAGAGCGGGGGAAGCGTGTGAGGAGGGAAGGGCGGCAGGAGCTGTTACCGACCCACCGCGTTCCCCAGCCCTGCTCCGCCCAGGGAGGGGAGCAAAGCCGAGCCTGGGAAAAGGGGGTGACAGGAAGGCATCTTAGTTTTTGTCATTGTCTCTCACTACCCAATTCTATTGTAATTGGTAATATATTAATTTTCCCCAAGTCGAGTCTGTTTTGCCTATGACAGTAATAATGAAGTGATCTCCCTGCATTTCTCTTGACCCAGAGCTTTTTCACCTCATTTTCTCCCTGTCCTGTTGAGGAGGGGGAGCGAGAGGGCCAGGTGGGCGCCTGGCCACAGCTCAAGGCCAGCCCACCACCACCACACCATGGATTGCAGAGATGTAGTAGGGATGTGTCTTGGTACAGTGACTCATGAAGGAAAGACCGCGTGAGATACCTCTCACTTGGAGTCAGAGAACCTACCTTGTTGTACCAATGAACTTTCATGCACTGGCATACAATGAATCCACCAAATATTTTAACTAAAAGAAGGAAGTATTTTATTTTCAATCATGGGAAATTATATTGTAAAAGTGTGACTAACTTTTCTGGAATAAATCCTTTGAACTCTTAGACTACTTTTTCCACATTTGTACCCACACCAATTTTCTTCAGGATAGGAAATTTTGGAACTGCAATAAAGAGAAATCAGGGTTGGGTTTTTTTAATAGCTTGAAACTTAGAATAGCTGTATAATATTAAGTACAATTGACACAAAGCATATCTTGAGGGCAGCAGAAAACAGTGCAGATAAAATCCCACTTTTTTGCCATGTCTTGGTCTCTTTTGTTAAATCGGCTTTCAGTCTCCCAGGATGAACTAAGAAGTAAAAAGAGTAAACTACTTTTTTTAAAATTTGTCATATACTTGTGTTACTTCAACAGTCAGTCCTGAAACCTTGCCTTGAAGCTGCTAACTTAGGACCAAATTCTCTCAGTAAGCAGTACTGCATCGTAACTGGCAGCCATGGTGACAGAGGACATGATCTAAGGCTTCCAGGAAACTAACAGTTTTTTTAGTCCGTGTTTAACTGAATTCGTCTCCTCCCTGAATGTCACTAGTGAGAAACTACAGGCGAGGCATGAGGTAGGACATTCTGACCAACCGCAGAAATACTGTCATTTAGGGCCACTGGAATCACTCCATTGATTCCCTGCCTGCAGAGTACTAAGTGAGAAGTTGAAGTTCATTAAAACTGTAGCTTTGACTAGCTTGGCTGGAAATTACAATGCTGGGTTTATTACATAATGTATTCCTCTGATGTATATTTTACTGATGATAGATTATGAATTAATAGAGGCATGATTTGAGATAAAGGAAAGGAAAGTAAATGTCAGCAGATGATAATATTCTCTGTATCAACATAGCTTCTCATGTTGACTCTGTGGAACCTTCCCTCGAGGCTAAATCTGGCAGGCTGTGATTCATAAAACAGTTTAAGGTGTATATTAGATAACCAACTATCCTAATTAGTTCAGTCATTATCAGTCTTCTTGATAATTTTGGTTTCATTCCAATATCTATTGATGTCTATGAGAAGGCTCTGTTATTATCAAGGGAAAGTAGGACATATTTCAGTCTAACTGGCTTTCAACAGCTGTCATTAGATCATCCTAAAGAAGCAGAAAGTTCTCAGCTCCAGAAAAACAAAGGACACTGACTTTGGCCCCTAGGTTGGTTTTTTTGGCTTTTTTCCCCTATTTTTTCCCCCAGACAGCCTCAAGTGATCAGGATATTAAAACCTTGCACACCTAACAAACTTTCTGGACATCTGACTATTTATCACGGCACTCAAGCTTGAGGATGGTTGTAGGATAGGCTTGAATTCAAATTAGCAATGTTTCCTCAAGCTGGCAATTTTGTTCTAGTGTCTGTAAATAAAAATAACAAATTTTATATTCTATTTTTTTCATACACTTTATTATTACTGTTAGGCTTCTTTATGTCTTTACTGCTTTAAAAAAATCTATCTTTTCATGTCTCTCTTATTTTTATATTAACAATTTATTCTCACCAGATGCAAAACATTTGATGTTTCTAAGCTCACACATAGCCATTGTTACTGTTATCTGTATTAGTAATGGAATCATTATCATTCTCATCAGTAAAAGCTGGCTCATTATCTGATAAGTCAAAATTTCCTCCCCAAGATTTTGAGGTATTTGATTTTCCTCATTTGTATTCTCAGAAGTCATTCCTTCCTTCCTTGCTGGAGATGAAAATGCACCTTGCATAAGTAAGCTGCCATTCTGCTCAGTATGCAGCTTTGATTATTAATTTTTCTTTTGTCATTTGCAGCACAAGAATGATTGCATTTTTAACTAGTTTGTGGCTCCCAAGAGATTTCCTTTGAAAAACAGCTACTAGGGGTTAATTTGTGATTATGTGGGCTTGAGACAACTACTGATCCAACTATTAAAATCCATGGGCATTGATAAGATTGACAGTTGAACCACAGCATCAGCTGGTGGGTGGGTTCTGGGGAATGAACTTTGGGAAGAATTTGAGATAACGATAGCAGTGACAAGCTGGCCTTTCAGGCAAAAGATGAAAGAATATTCCCCTTCATTTTCACCCCAGTTTCTCACCCATATTGACTGGGCCACAATCTGGTACAAACTCCTGTTAGCCAAGTGAGTTGCAACAGCTCAGACAAGATTTTCAGTGTTTGCTTTCACTTTGCAAGTGGGTGGCTATTTCCTCCTCTGTTAAGTCCCAGTTCTGCAGATGTATACAGTAAATTTGTCTCTGTAGACTGGCAACTCTGTGGCTGCTCTTAATCATCACTAGTCAACTGTTCTAGTGTAGAATATTGGCCGTCTTCATATCTGTCTACAGGATGAGGTTGTAGCTTGTCCAGCTTTCTTACATCAGGTTTTGTTTAGTCCCTCCCTGAGTTCTCCTTGACACTATACAGAGAGCTGTTTGTTTGCTAAGGGAATCCTTTTCTGATCTTTCATGCACATGGTTCTCCTCCAATGAAATGCTACTTCATTATGTAACTGGGGTCAGGACCAGACTTCTCCAATGCGGAGTGCCAACGCATCGAGTGTGCAGGGTACTTGGGAAGAAAATGTAAACAGTCTGGGGCAGACGGGGAGTTGTTTCGGGTTTGTTTCTCTGGTTTTGTTCTGCTTTTCTCTAACAAAGAAATATTCCTGATGATGTGATACAGAAAACTACCTCATGTGTGAGCTGTAAGTGGCCTTTTAAAATTCAATTAACTTTATTTAATGGGATGCATGCGTTTGTAATATCAAGGAGTCACATTACTGAAAATTAGTTTCAGTAATGTTCTTCTAACATTACTGCATAGCTATTTGTTGCCAAATGGAAAGAAAGCTAATTATTGGATTTAGTTTCTCTCACAGCTGATACTGCTTTACCCATCTTCCCTCATATGACATGAGATTATGCATGCATGCTACTAAATCATATTTTAAATCTGAGATATCTGACTCAATTTGAAAACTGAGCACTTCTTTTAGTTTAGCCAGGGACATTCACAGCCAGACAAAGAATTTCGATTCTTGATTTCCGTTTATTTCTCAGACTTTTAACTTCCCAACTTTAACACAAATTATGCCTAGAGAAAGGCCTTTCCTGTGCCGTCCTGGCATCTGCCAGCTAGCCAGGTATTAAGTACATCGTTCTAACAGCTTTATATACAGGACTCACCATTTTTTCCCAATGTACTGAGCAAAGACTACTTAATATTTAACTCAGCCAGCCTTTCGGAGAAGAAATACAGATTGGAGCCATGTTTGAAAGCTTTAAACTTTGCTTCTTTCCAGAAAATAACACAAATATTTTAAGAGTCTGGAATATTTTCACAGATCTTACAGCTCATTTCTCAATTTGGAAAACAGCGTGGCTTTAAAATGTCACGTAAGTATTGCCTACAACAGAAATGTCAGTATTATAAAATAAACCTGTTAAAAATAAATATATTGTATGGGAACAAAATTAATCCATTTCAAGGCCACAGGAGTCACAGTCTGAGCGGAAAGATGGAAACCAAGGAGTCATAATTTTTAAAGATACACGACAAACCTGTTTCATTATCACTAACTTGACTAAACAGAACCTGAAAACAGCACTGGATTTTGTTAAATGGGAATTCATATTTTCTTTGCATTTTGCTGTAAATTGCAGGCTGGTCAAGGTTAGAAATGCACAACTAAACATGGCCCAAACTATGGCAATTTAACTTCAAGTTTATACCTGCTTTAAGAAGATGCGAGACAGACTGCATACAGAATGTTATGCATCTTGGTTCATTTCAGACAGAGCTGTAACAGATTACACATTTTTCATAAAACAAATCATACTAAGTAGATACATATAACTACTCTGTTTTTCAGTACTGATCAACCCGCAGTGTATACTACGCTGGCCAAATTACACACGTTGCATGAAAACAATGAGAAACAGAAAAGAAATGAATACAAACCAGACAAAGTTACTTTCTTTCATTCCTTCTCTCATCTTACTGTCTGGCTGTTCTGGTAACTGGGTAGAGAAACTGGATGCTAATTACAAAAAAAACCCCAACTGATAAACAGGTAAGAACTTGCACTTGCAGAGTTTAATGCCTTTCATGGGAAAAACGTAGAAAGGATTTAAAAACTTGAAGTGAACTATATATGTATTTTTCACGGGAAGAAACTGCCATTATAAAATCAACATTGGCTTGACCACGTACAATACATCTGGAAGAGTACCATACCACATCCATGTTTAACTGTACATTTTAGAGGAATTTTAAGTTATTTTTAAGTTCTCCCAAAAGACCTGTAGAAAGGAGACTGGTAGACTGCCCTGAAGGACACCACCTACTGGTGGGTTCCGTGGGATCTCTCGAGCTGCCCAGAGCGTTGGTTGTTTTGCCTGAGAGCTAACAGTCTATCAGAGAACGCAGTTTGTTGTAGACCACAAGCCAATTCTTCACTGGGACTTGGTAATGACTAACTTACCCCTAGTCAGCTGATATTTTATTTGCTAGTGACATTCATTGCACACCTCAATTCTTGTGAAGTCAGCAAATATTTAATGTGACAAAGCAGTTTCAATATGAAATTAAGCACAGAGAAAGCAGTGATATAATTTTTTGTTACCCAAACCAATGAGAGAATTAACTAAACGAATTAATTTTCCCTTTTATTTTATCTGAGCTAGACCAAAACACATTCCCAGTGTCACTGCTTTATACTGTGATCACGGAGTGCAAAAAGTTCTTGTCAGCATACACTCACAGCATGGATTAAGAAATAAAAAAATCACTTATTTGCTGTTGACTGGATCCCCTACAGGTGATTGAAGAGTTCTTGAAAATACTGAATTTAAATAACTGTAAGATTGATATCTTTCCAATAAAACCCATCTTTCTCTTAAATCTTTTCAATAAAGAAACAATATTAGAAAATGACAACCATTCTTCTTCACCTAACAGTGGCAATATGGCTTTAGCAGAATACATTTACAAGGATTTTAGTTGTCTGTTATTCTTTTTGCTGATGCTACATGAAAGATTTTTGAGTTAGATATTTGAGTTAGATATTGCAAGGAACAATTCTTAAAAAAAAAAGGCAGATGGAGGTTTTTGTTAGTTTTATTGAACTTACCATAGGGAACAGTAAGATAAAAACTCTGAAGTAGACACAGAAGACTTTGCTCTATTTTATTTGGTATAGCCAAATAAACCAGACTCATGGATATGAGTCTATTAACTTCTTGGAGAAATGCTGAAAAATATTATACCTGAATGAAGAAAGATCATGAATTATACAGAAAAGAGTTTCCTGACTATTTGTAGCGAGATGATCTCACACAGACTTTTGGGTTAACTACATGTCAAAACATGTAGTCAACTAGAAAAAAATGTAAACCCCAAACATTTATGTCATGCTAAACAGTAAAAAAGTTGTAAGAGTTAATATTTTCATCTTCAGGACAGAGGTACAGAAACACAACCATGGCAAGCATGGCAGAGGAACCTCAGCACAGCAAAAATGTAATATTTTCCCTGTGGAAGAACCGCAGCAACAAAAACCGTGAGTATTCCCAAATTTGAATAGGATCATAAGTAGGTTTTGGGCACCACAGTTTGCTTTGTTACTTCCCTCGAGCTTCTTCAACATGGCACTGTGCAGTTACACGCCACCTTGCCAGACAGCTGCAGTGACAACCCGTAGTTCTCCCAGTTTGACGCCCACTTAAGATGGGCACACGGGGTGTCACTCATGCCACTCTGCCCTTGCCGGGTGCTCTGCCTTTGATGGCAGAATGCAGCAGGCACCTTCCTGCTGATTTAAATGTTTCTCTGTTTTGCACAGGCCACTCTGCAGCGTGCAGAAAAGCACAGTTTTCTAGTGAATACAACAGTGGACTGGAGATCTTGGATGTTTTTTCTGAGATCTCATGAATGGCTCCAGGCATTCCATTTATGCTTAATTTCCCCATACATATAATGGAACAGTAACACTTACTGCATATGATAAAGCACTTACCCAACCTGAAAGCGAGAACAGATCTTTGTAGCCTTCCAGCTGCTCCAGATGTTGTCCCCCTGTGTTCTTCCTGTTCTGCTGTGACAGAATGCTGCACGTTTCAGACTTTAAAGTATCATTTATAGATTCAACAACTTTTAGTTTTTAAATGGCTCTTCTGTCCTTCATTTAGAAGGAAAAAATCCTGTAACATTGGACAGGTGCTAGAATTATGAGGAGATAAATGGTCTTTGATTTTCAAATGTGTATTAATGGGTCAATACTCTCCTTTCTTGCCATATACAGATCTCTCATTTATTATAATGTCACTATAGCTGCAGAATGAATTTGACCTTATCCGTTGAGCACCATGTTTTAGTATTAATAGTTTTTGTTCTTAACAGCAACTGGGAAATAAAGCCAGACATGCTGAATGATAGCCATCTTTAGTGCATGGCTCTACCTATTCAAAAAATGCAATATGAAAAAGGATGTTAATAAGAATTTATTTCTTTATTTCTTTAACAATGAATAGATGTGCTTTGTGCTGGGGTTATATAAATTTATTATTGACTCTAAAACTGATTTCCTGTATGCGTCTAATATGGTAGAAAAGGCTTGAATAGGAATCATTGTGCATCTCTGGACTAAGGTTATTAGCACAGCAATTTGTTCAATTTGGCATCTTTTTTAAAAAAAGATAAAAGTAAATACATAGCTGAGTGACTCCAAATAAGAAAATACATTGAGTTATAGGGTTGTGTATGGGTAATTTTTCAGGAATTGCAATGTCTTGAATTCTAAGCAAACAGGGATTTGGTCTAAAATTCTAATGGTGTAAAATACTGCAAATTAAGTAAGCAAGGGTGTGACTTTATACAACGTTTATACCAAGAAGAAAGGCAGCCATAGGGATATTCTGCAATGGATAAAGTGGGGATGAACTGGAATGTAGAAACACATTTGCTAAGGTAATACAGCACCAGTTCACTGAGAAACTCCCAGACATTGACAAGAACAACACTACAAGGAAAGGCTCTATGCTAGAGAAATTAATCATGAGTTAATGGTAAAGTTTAACTGAACAGTATTACAAAAATGTTTTATTCAGCCAAAATCCGTGGAGTTTTATCAGAAATTTCATTCAAGCTGTTTAACAGTATCAGAGTAACACTTCATTTGAATGGGTAGAAATAGAAAAGCAATAATGGAAGGTGTCATTAGATAGTGTCAAGGCACAATGTCCTTGAAACCAATTAGGAATCTTGTGCAGGAACTTAAATGACACCAGAACAGAAATCTATGCACAAGGAGTTACAAAGAAAAGCAGAGAAACAGCCTAGCTTTGAACAAATGATTTGTCTCTCTTGCTTAAAATAGAGCTAACTTCAGGAGACGTTTAGGATCTATACAAAGTGACAGTTATGCAGGATGAGATACAGTATTCAAATCTAAAGTTAAAGGCTTCAGAGAAGTCCTTTCTCTTCACGAGTGAATCCTTCTGGCTAATTCCTGCTGTGGCAGCGTGCTGCCCTGCTACCCCACATTCCCACTTATCGCTAAGTGATCATGTTAGCACCAGGAGCCACTGCCCTCCTCTTCCTTTGGGGTCATTATGTGTATAGGTAATCGTGATTGGCAGGGCAAAAGAATTTAAGTGGAACAAAAATGCAGTGTTTTTAACATGGAAGGAAACTCCACCATCCCAATTCAGTTCTGGTTCATTTCCCGGTTTCTCTCTAGGACAAACTGGCCCTAGACCCCTCTTTGCTTAGCTCTGAGGAGCTGGGTAGGTTCCCTCTCTATCTTCTCCTCTTCCCCTCGAACAGCAACTCACATCGATACACTGGAATTTTGCACAGCTCATCCACACATCCACATGTGGTCACTGCTGCCTTAGATGGAAACCTTTTCTAGAGTGAGTTACTGCATTGCAGACATCAGTCTTTTGAAACCAATAAGAGGCTAACATCAGCCCTATTACAAGAAGTTAAACTAATTTAATTTAATTTAATTTAATTTAATTTAAACTCTAATTTAAAAAAAAGGAATTAATGTAAATGTGTTTATATGATCAAAGAAACATAATGGGCATTTTGCTAGGTTTGGATATGTCATGAGTGTTCTGTGTGATTATTTATCAAAGACCTGTTGCTGCAAGTTCACCAAGTAAAAAGGTTTAGTGAGAGTGGACTCCGAATTCTTGTTTAGTTGTCATGTTCTATTCTTCTTCCATTTTTTCTTCTGGATGGTAGCGTACTTACATTGGCTGCCTAGGTTGAATTTACCTTTAAACTTATTACATTGATTAAAATGTTTATTCATATATTAAAAAATACAGCCTAGTGTTCCTTGTGAGAACTGTGATATAAGAAAATGCAATTACATGCCTTGAGCTAATATATTTCTATTTTATGCTACTGCCTAAAGCACAATCACAGAGCAAAGAAATGAGAAATTTTAAAGGTTACTGAACACTGGTGGTGTGAAATCAGCACTAGGTTATTTAGCAGAGGTTTTTAGAATGATATGTAGGGGAAATGCACTGCTCAAGGACTCTCCAGCTCACACGTATAATTGTAACATTTGGTGGGCTACTCTGTAATGCAAGAGTCTGAAATATAAAAAGCCAAAAGGAAAGTAAAGCCCCCCAAAATCTTTCTGCAAACTCCCATCACCTATCTTAAAGTCTGCTTCTTTTCTAATGTATGATTTGTTGCTTGTATCTGTTTCCAGGTTCATTGATATAAAATGCTGATTCCAGCTATTTTCACAGTTACGCATTTCCATCTCTCTCTTAAAAACAAACAGGAGAATTCCAAAAGGTTCAATGTATTAGCACCCTCCATTTCTATCAGTTTGACTTGTTGATAAAGGCATTCAATCACTCTGAGAACTGAAAATAAGTTGAGATTTCTACCAAATAGAATCAAGTTTGGTATTGACACATTGCTTTAGTTTGCTTAATTTTAGAACAAATGCATAGATGCTTATTTGAATATTACTGTGCCCCCTGGACACTTAAGCACACAGACAAGTTTGAATTAGTTTGAAGAATCTCCCTTATCTTACCTGAAGGGTGGTATTATTTCCTCTTAAAATAATTATTCCACAACAAATGTTACCATGCTGCAATAGAACATGAGGAAGATTTTGTCCGCTTCTTTGAGCAAAGGCTTGGCAGATGTCAGAGTACTAGGACCACAGGTACACTGCAGGGAAATGACATATTCTTGCACCTTGTGTTATTTAACAAAACAGTGACCTGTTCTAAAGATGCTGCTCTCAAGGACACCCCAGGAGGGAGTAGGTCCACTGAAACCAAATTCCAATAGTAACACAGGCAAAAACGTTAACTGTAAATCAAGGAGGCTGTTTAGTTCAGCCTGCCAGAAGGCTGAGACTAGTGTGAAATTTATGCCATCTTGCCAGATTTATAATATGATTGGGCACAGAATCTGACTTGCCATCTTTAATCCAATAAATATCCATGCACATTATTTTTGACTTTAAATGTCCAAGTCCCCTCTTTCAGAGTCAAATTCTTGCCTGATGGTACAAACACCAGAGTGATTCCAATGACTTGTAGAGGCTTTCCCCATTTACTCTATAGTCAGTGGAGTGATTGTGGATTTAAACCAGTGTAATCGGGAGTAAAAGTTGGCTTTTTAAGTCTCCTATTTTTAAAATCTTCTCTGTCAAGTTTCATGAGGTCAGATGTGAAGATGAATTTGTTGTTTAAGCTTCTTCCTCCTGCAGGCAAAAGCTTAATAATTTTTTTCTACTGACCTTGTCTTGTCTAAAGATGAGTCAATGAATCAAGTTATGAATGATATATAATGAATAAATGATTTATGCCTGGTCAGATCAAATATGATGTATTACTTAGGTCCTTGAGTATTATTGCATATAAAGATTTATCCAAAGTGTCATAGAACTGGTCAGGGAGAGAATTCTTAAGTCTTTGTACATCCTCTTCAAAAAAACCCCGCATGTAACTGTTCTGACTGGAGAAATTTATCTCGGCAAAAATCTCTGTCTTTGACAAAGGCTTGAGAAGGACAGTCCAGCAGTTACACTTCTCTGCTGGAATGCAGGAGGTCCCAGGTATGCCTGCCTTTCTCGTTCTTTGCAAACTCCCTTCACCTTAGTCCCACCATCTATAAAACAGGAAAGTCGAAAACCTCTTTAGGTCATAACGGTGTTGTGACACTGACCAGCGTAGAGACCCAGAGGTGCTCATACAACACAGCAATTTATTTTTATGTAAAATCTGGGAGAGACTTTTTTTTTCCTAATGAGTTTATTTGCTGTTTCAATATAACTTTCTGTTTTAGCCTTCATCATATGGAGTCCTAATAGTATTGGAATGCAAACACCCTCTCTAACAGATGTTTTTCCAAAAGAATCCCATTGCAGCAGTAACCAGTGCCGCCTCTTATGAGATCTGATTACATTAATAACAAACTTGGAAAGCAGTTCCTCAGGTGAGATACATTAGAGATCCCTGAAGCGTGCCAGCTGAGGCCTGGCTGTAACTCTGAATGATCTCTGGAAAGAGAATTGGTGCAGAAAAGTTATTAAAATAACCTACTTAAATATTCTGAAAAAAAAAAGAGAGTTCTATCAGCCCTTTCAACTTCCTGCTGTTCCCATCCTTCTGCTGTAAATCTGATGGTTCATGGTTTCTCTCTCCCAACGGACTTAACTCTCCTTCCCAGTTACAGCTAACGATGCTAACCTTGCCGAACTGTGAAGGATCTTCAACGGATCTTATATGATCTGTTTTATGTCTACTTAATGAGTTACCTATCATGGTCAATCATTCATTTTCATTTATTCTAGATATATAAAGTGATAGGCATCAACACATGTAATCTGAAGCAAATAAATGTATTCTCAAAATGTTGTTTAATATTAACAGATGACCAAAAAAGTTGGGTAAATAATATTATTCTGACAAGAAAGACTTCCTCTTATCCTGAAAAGGCAGTATTACCAGCAGGAGCTTATTGCANTGATGCTAACCTTGCCAAACTGTGAAGGATCTTCAACGGATCTTATATAATCTGTTTTATGTCTACTTAATGAGTTACCTATCATGGTCAATCATTCATTTTCATTTATTCTAGATATATAAAGTGATAGGCATCAACACATGTAATCTGAAGCAAATAAATGTATTCTCAAAATGTTGTTTAATATTAACAGATGACCAAAAAAGTTGGGTAAATAATATTATTCTGACAAGAAAGACTTCCTCTTATCCTGAAAAGGCAGTATTACCAGCAGGAGCTTATTGCATACGGATGGTGAAGGTCTCACGGAAATAACAGCAAAAAAACATGAGAAGACCAATCAATCATCTGTCAAATATTTTGCTCTGTATTGTGACCAGAACTAAGTATTTGCAGTCAGCTTACAATGCTGCATCAAATCACACAGCCTAGAGTCAATTCTTTGGATGCTCAGCAAGGTAACTGAGGCAGAACTTTGCCAATCTAAAACCACACAGTTACGAGGTGCACAGATGGCTGAAAAAACCCCACGATGCTGCAACCAATCACTACAATTTTTTCTCTCTAAATCTAATGATGAAGCATCAGTGAAGTGTGCCATAGAACATCAAGTTAAATTCTTCATAGATTAATAAAAATGTTACACGCCGAGAATTTATGTATTGGATTTTAATACTGTAAAAAGAATTATTTAAAAAGCTGCCTTTTTATTTCAATTGCTACTTTACCCGCTACTTTATAATAGTGAATGATAATGAAGTTGTCATTTTACATATAGGATAATAAATTGCCTTGCTATGAATACAAGGCTATTACTCACTCATGGGGCCCCGATCATGTTGTGCTAGGAGAGCGTGACAAGCGCTTTATGAATGGCATAGTCCTGAAAGTGAACTCAGTCAGTGTTCATTATAGGGTCATCCTCCTAGAATCTGAAAATGTGAACTTCATGCGTGGGAGTACGATCTAATTTTTCACGCTCACTGTGTAAGTATCACCTGCGTATCAAGGTCTCCCATCACAGTTCTGCATCTTCATTTTAGATAACGTGGTNCTAGAATTTGAAAATGTGAACTTCATGCGTGGGAGTACGATCTAATTTTTCACGCTCACTGTGTAAGTATCACCTGCGTATCAAGGTCTCCCATCACAGTTCTGCATCTTCATTTTAGATAACGTGGTGATCCTTCACTTTAGGAAATGCAGTGACACATGACATATGTGGAAACTTACTCAGCTAATTTGACCATCTTTCATACATAGTCCCACGCTGACAAACACCTGCCTGTCACCCAGGCTAGAGACGAATCTACCTTGACAAATTCTTACACTGAGCTCTATTATTATTCAGAGGAAAAAACACACAAATACAGTTAGAAATGCCAACCTGTTTGTGGTAGATGCACATGGCAATCTCTTTTTTTTTCCGTGTTTCTCTGGATGCCATATTCCAGGTTGGAATATAACAGTTCCTTTTTGATAGGTATTAGAAATTTCAGTGTCTGACTAGTCATATGGCAGTACACCTGTCACGTCACAACTCACAGATATCCATGTAACTTGGAATTAGACCAGATTTTAACCTCAAGGTTTTCCCAGTGTGTTCTGTAACAACCTCCACAGGTTTATACTAACAAAACAAAGGCTTTTCTCAGTCATTTTGTCTCTTCAATATTGACACAATATTTACCCATTTTGTTTCATTTTAGATACTAGTTCTTTCATTCTCAATTGCATAACCAACATCATGTGAACACTTCTACTGTTTTATAATTTACGTTTCTGTATTTTCAGCTCCTATGGTACATCTCTGCCCTTAATTTTCCCTTCTTATTGCAGAAGATACAGTGACACATTTCTGATAGGGCACTGTGCTCATCATCGTCCTCTCTAATCACAGCTAAGGGATACAGAAGGATACTGTATGAAACTGGTTTCTATTATACAGTATAAAAACAGCTTATTCTTAAGGGATGACAGGTGACTTTGTTAAGGGAGAGGTCCAGTTTTAAGTGCAATACTTGCTATTAAACCAACAACACATGTTAAAGTACATATTGGCATGGTATTAGTTCTGATGCGTGTTCGCTTTTGTGCAGGAAAAGTAAGCCTTAACCAATGGGATAATTCATTTCTGGCATAGCACTGACCTCGGCTCAAATAAAACCAAAGATGAACTGGAGGCATTGGCTAGAAACCTTTATAGATTTCTCTTGAAATGAGGTAGTCAAGCAACGTTCAAAAGTGCTTCCATTCGATTGAGGCCCAGGTACAAACAGCAGATCAGATCTTCACTTGATGTAAGCTGACAGCCTCAAAGGAGCAATCTGGGTTTACAACAGTGGTATCTCAAGCCCAGAGCCTCTGCAGCTGAGAGGAGGACTGTAAGCTGAAAGAGACTGAAGTTTGTTAGAAATAAGGTCAGTGGACTGTTCAAGGTCACTGTACTGAAAGAATCTTTGCTTTGGTGCCTTTGTCTATTTGCTTCGACAAAGGCTTTAAGACATTTAGACCTAGCTTATCTGATCCAGTCCTAGGATCACCCATCCTACTTCTTGTCTGTTAGGGAGAAAATGCTCATCCAATTGTTGTTACTAAGTATCTCAAAATTGATTTAGCTCACAGCAGCACTCTCATAGCCACTTTTATACTCTCTTCTGATAGAATATAGAAACTAATTCACAAGGCCCGCTTTCAAAGACAGGATTTCTACTGTTCCTAGTGTTAAAAGTCTTAGCTATTTCATACCTTACCTTTTCCAAAATAAACAGGTTAGTGTGGAGCTGATGTGCTCTTCCTGATCTACAGTGCATTCAAAACAGTTTCAGAGCTGGTTAAACTGGCATCAGAGTTCTTTGGGCAAGAGCCAGATCTCCACTGTATGCGTTCTGGTATCTGGTGCAATAGAATAGTGTAGCAGCTCCTGCCTTTCCCGATGCCCACTTCCGGCACTTAGGACTTTCAACCCACTGTTGGCCCCATCAGGCAGCTACCACTGGCCAGAATCTGTTTCTGCTTCCATCCTGCTCATCAGCCTAGTATATAGACACTTTACTTGTGACAGTGTCAAATAATTCATTACTTCAGTTCTATGTTTACCATAGCTACACTTCGTATAAAAAGCAAATGCCTTAATGATTACATGATCCTATAGACTCCACTCCCACGTGGATCTCTATGCTACTACTTGGTAAGAAATACACATACAAGAAACGCCACAGAAATCTCAAGGTTAAATAAAACTATGAAGAGGATTGGTTATATTCCCATTCTCTTGGACAAATCTGTTCTATACGAAGCCTGGCTACTTGGAACGCTTATAATATGTTAACTATACTTTTTTTAAAACAAATAAAATTATTGCTCATATAGATACTCAGTGAAATAGGATAATGGTCCAATCTCCTAAGCAGAGCCACAGAAGAAAATTTTGATATCCAGGCAAAGAACATATAGTTTCAATGACATTTTTCAGTAATAATAACTTCCACAGATCTATCAGCAGGAATTGAAAATCAGATACTTTTATAAACCTATTGATACATGGTTGGCTTTTATTTTCATGGCACAAGTTTACATGGCTTAAAAGAAACATATTCTGAAGATGTATGTTTCACAAACTGGTCTTTAACATTACATGAGACATTCTAGTCAAAACTGCACTTTATATGGAGCTAATGTATCAAACTAGGTTAATAACCTAGCTATGATTAAAAACATTAACAAGGTATCGCTTTTATTTTTCCTTTTAATCTGGTGAACAGGAGAGCAGTTTCAAAAAAAACCCTACACAGAACGGAAATAAAATTTGGAAATACACATTTGTTTACAATGAAACTATTTCATTACACCTCTCAAGTGCTTCTTAAGTACAGAATAGCCTGCAAGTTCTCATACAGTATAAGCGAAACAGGGAGTTCATATTTTCATGAGGTAACAACTGCCTTATAATTTCAGGATCTCTGAACTACAGAAAAAAGCCTGATCATCTGAATTTCATATAAGCTGAATATTACATATCACCAAGATTTTCAGAACTGACTGGCCACTTTTTTCAGATAGCATTAAGGTTGTTCAGTAGCTTTTTCATCCTCAATACTTTCGAGTTTGATCCAAAGTCTCTATCTACTTTTCAAATTCTTGATTCTCAAAAACATACAAGGGCAATTTCTTCCTACTTGAAAGACCAATTAACTGAATATCTGAGCTTTCTATATACCAGCACCTAGAAAAGTGGATAATCGAAAATTTACCCATCAGTAAATTATCACATCCCAAGTTCTGAGGTTCTGTCTAGCTATCTTTTTTCTTCCTTGTTTTTTTCCTTCTTCCCATTATGTTTTAATGCCCTGGGATCCACGTTACTGAATCAGCAGCTTGAGAGGCATACGTTACAGCTCACTGGCAGAACCAATTAAAAAAAGAAAGCAAAACCAACAAAAACCAAATGAATATAATTCCAAATCATTCAGTGCAATGTACATTATACAGATCTTCATATTCCAGTTTAATTTCTAGCAAAAACGTAACTACTGAAAAAACATTGTCTACTTCGCAACCGCTTTCACAAAATGTCTACTACTGAATTCCAGTCCACAGTGCCTTCTGTACAAACACCCTCACAGACTGCAACAATCACATTCATAGCACAGATGAGTAAAATGTGCTTCTTAATCAAAGTTCGTAGAATCTACTTACACTAATGGCCAATCTTACCTTTTTATTACTCTATGTTATAAACGTACAAATTGATACAAAGGAAACTAATTTTGCAAATAAGCTGTTTTATTCAGACTCAATATTCTATAGTGTGTTATAAAAATCAACCTTTCATTGCACATTTCCACATAACATGATATTTATTGGTTTCCAGGAATCACTGCATCAAGTTTATACTACTGCCTGGTCAAAAAACCTAGTTACTTAATATTCTGAACTGACTAGCTATCAATTGTGGCAACTTGATTTTACTACATGAAAATCCAGAAATAGATGGAATGAAGGAGTCCTCGTTCAGGCGTCTCGCATTCTACGTCAAACCTTGACAAAGATAACACAACTTGACAGCTGCTCATTTGCATACAAAAGGCAGAAATACTTGCATATTCCATCCGATTAGGTAAACTCTTGTCTGTTATGTGACATAAAAATAATAGTTCGCATTGAGACTAACGTGATCACTGATAACAGCATTTCAGCATTAACCCTCAAAGGTACAGCAATGAGGACATACAACACATTACCACGAAGCTAGGTATGAATGCAACGCAATGGCCTTATGCAGATGAATATTATTTTCCAGACCTGTACTAAAACCCCCAAAAGTATCTGTTCTAAGTATCTTCAACCTGTGCTTTTTCTCACTGTATGCAGACAGGTAAGATACTTGAATGTGAAGTGTTCCACAAATTCATTATACTTCCTCTGGATATGGAATCACATTCATTTTCCACTTGTCTCAGAATACCAAATCATAATATATGTGATAAGAGTATGTTGCATATTAACTTGCATAAACTGCAAATGTAAAACAAAGAGAATTTGTATTCATCTTATCTGCTTTAAGTATGAGATATTAAGCATCTCCTTATTTCTCCTCTAGTGGATTTGTAAGACTACAAGAGCTGTTGAGACCAGGAAATGAGACTGCATGAAAAAAATCAGTGTTCCAGTACTTTTTCAGAATCCTCAGTATACAGGCAGAAAACACCAAAATTTTGGGAAGCACTTACCAATTATACTTGACTTCTCAAGGATAGGGGGCAACAGCAGTTTCTGTAGGAAGCTACACAACAGTCAGACCTATCCATCTCACCTTGGTGTCATTCAGACCAGTATCAGAACTGTGCTACATAAAAGCTGAGTGGGGTTACAAGAGACATTAATTAAAAACTGTGGAAATACACTGACAGCTCAGACAATCCCCTATCATGCCACCTGTAGTAAGAGGTTGTAGCAAGTGCTAAGAGAGCTTGGTATTACATTGCTATATTATCAGTACGCTCAGGAGAGAATAGTTTCAAGTGGGAGAAAAGTAGCAATTCTCTGCAATAAGAATAAAAAAGACTTGTACTCTTAAATTAGTGCCTCAAAGCATCATATTGCATACCTATACCACTGCATGGTAAAGGCAGCTAATCAAGCATATAATATCATATACATTAACTTGTCAGTAAAGGACCTTCTTCCAAACACCATGCTTTGAAATACCACTCTTAATTCTATCAAATAATCCAGGAATGATCAGACAAGAAGATGTTACACAGTCTTAACACATGACAAGCTTTCCATAAACACTAAGGGCAGCACACATTTCAAATAAAAATAAAAAGCAAGACTTAATTTTCAAAGGCTTGTTGGAAAATACATCAGAGAAAAGTAGCTTAAACAAAACCTTAATCTTTTTTACCCAAATGGATTATGCAGACGAGTAAGCATATACTTTATTTACACAGCAAAAAAAGTTGTTCCACGCCTGTATTCTGATTACATTTCTTAAATTAAACCCTTGTACTAAGTCCAGTCTGTGAGGCTCATAAGAGAATGTGTGCATTAATCCGTGCCAACATTTATAATAACTATTAAGTTAATACCAGATTAAAATACAACACTTGTACACACACAATAATATTCTGCCCTGTGGGTTTACTTAACATTGACCAAGAGGCTCCTACCCATTTTTTGAAAAATATACCCTCGCTTGCAATAATCTATGTTTAGAGATTAAGGAGAATAGACTAGACATAAATAAACAATATTCTGATACCAATTCTTTTGGGAAATTCCAGAAACAGTGGCCAAATTCTGCTGACCTCACTCATGTGGAATAGTAGTCTGATAAGCAGTCATGGTAAAGTCAACCCTGCTGAAAAAAACCAGACCAAGTCAGTAAGATTGAGGGGTAACATAATCTTTCAGTAAATCTAAATCTACAGGTGTACATATTTTCCAGTTATGATGACTGTGTATGAGGAATAGTAGAAATAGTAGGAATAACCAGGGGCAATGGGAAAGAAAAACGTTAGGCCTGATAGCACCATAGTTTCAGGAAACACACTGCCTCATTTGGATACTCCTAAATCCTTTGCTTCCTAGATGAGTGTTCACTGTTCTTAGGCACTTCCTAGGTTCAAGTGTGCATGTTCAAGTACAGGTTTGTGCGTATGGCTTGAGTCCTTATCATCCTTAATCATTTAAAACACTGCAATACAGTAACCAAGTTTTGCTTCTGCGCTGACCGTCTTTTCTTACTCAGATACTTACACACATAAATTTTGTATGTAGCCATCATGTAATGAAAGGTACTGGATGCCATGCACAAGGTCAGAAAAAACTCTGTGCTTACATACTGCTTATTTTATTTTGTAGGCAGGTAGTAGGTAGTACCTACTCTGATTAAGTTTGTCTATCATATCTTATTCATCAAACTTCAAAAAAGTTTATTTCAAAACTTTCAAGATTATCACCTGCCTACGCTGATATTTTTGAGGGAATTTCCTGGTACAAACATTAGAGGGAAAGAAGCTAAGAAAAAATACTTTGCAGGCCCCGAAAAAATCTGCTTCCATTCAATCACATTATAATTGAAAAATTGCTGTTTGCATATACTCACAAGAGACTACTTTGATTTTAACAGATGATGTCTCCTTATATTTTATTCATTTGGATCTGAGCAGGACTTTTCCATCACTTTCAGCCCTTTATTATGGTTAGCTGTACCAGGAATAAGAATCTAAACTTAAGGGAGGTGAGCTGATCTATTCTATCACTGTGCAATTTTCCACCATGCCCAAGGAGAACCATCAAAGAAACTGAACAGATTCAAGCACAGAGGGCAAGGTCTAGAGGTGGAGAGATGAAGCACGCTGGCACAAAGCCTCTTAGCTACAGGAAAGGTGGCAGAGAATCAGGGAACTTGTGTAACAGGAAAACTGAAATGACAGGCTAAGGAAACGGGAACCGGATGGGGGACAAGAGGTGTGACTGAGTTCAGATAGAGAAAAGAGGGAGATTAACTTCGTGGTTCGTCAATTAAAGGGGAGACTAAGAAATGGTAAGTTAATGAGATGACTAAGAAGTGATAAGAAACCAGAATGGAGACAGAAAACTAGTGGGAACGACGGAGAAAAAGGTGGTGAGGAATGGGTAAAGTCACCACATGGCATGATGTTGTGAGAGGAGTTGAAGGCAGGGAACGCAGGGGGCTGGAGAAGATGGTGGCAGACGGAGAAAAAACAATCTGATGGTTAAAACCACCAAAAACTATCCGGGGTGATGAAATCCTATACCTGCATTGGTAGACAAGTAATTTTTACCATTAATATAACCTTTAATAGACAGTAGCTCATGGTGTATTCTATACTGCTGAGACATTTCTTTGCCATACTGAAGTCTCTAGCCCAAGTTTTGTAGACTCAGAGCTCCTACAGAAGACACCTTACTATGTTTTGAACTTTTATAGTGCTGCATAAGGCTAACTGTTTTCAACATTCATGTCCCAGGCATCTAAAATGAGATTTGTTTCCTATCACTCACCTTTCTGTGACTGGCAAAATACTGCTAAAACGTTAGACTGCTAAAGGGAAAGAACGTCTTCCACACTAAGCTTACTTCCTGAGATAGCAACTGTAATGTATGTCAGAGGTACCCACTTCTGAGTAACACAGGTAACAGCTTGCAACACAAGGCTTCTGGGGAAACTCTTAACTGCTCCCTTGAGAATACAGGCCCAGACATGAAGTGTGTTTATACTATTTAATAGGTTTTAAAGGCAGAATGACCCATACAATTATCTTGCCTGACTTTCTGAACAACACAAGCCATGCAATTGCACTGAGCTCCCAAAGTTTGGTTAAAATAGATACATTCATAGCACGTAGCTATGCATATGCTGATGGGTATTTTTCCTCCCTGCATTTTCTAATCCATCTTTTGTTCTCAACCACTCTCTTCGTGTAGATAGAAATCCTGTGCCTGGGAACCAGGGACCATACAAAAAAACCCTCTGAAGATAAAGACATTAGTCTCTACAACTTAAAAATAAAAACCATGGCTTGAAGGACCAATCTCCTTAATACAGACTTTCCAACATATTAACTGTGAAATCCTAGAGACCTTGGCCAAGAGTTTTTAATGAATGAAATGATGGTTGTCTTTTGAATGTTTGCAATTAAACCAATTACAGTAATTTAACAACTAAGAAATATAGGGAGAGATTTGGAGAAACCGTCATGTAAGGAAGACGGAAACACTTTTTCTCTGTGAGGTGATGAAGCACTGGTACAGGTTGCCCAGAGAGGTTGTGGAATCTCCATCCTTGGAAGATATTCCAAGTAATCTGAACATTGTCCCTCCTGGGCAATTGGCTCTGGGTGACTCTGCTTGAGCAGGGAGGTTGGACTAGATGGCCTCCAGAGGTCCCTTCTGTGACACCTGAGAGATTTAACCTTTCCCCACCCACTGCTGCAGGAACCGAGGTCAGCTGTAGTGCTGCCTTTTACATCTCTAAATTGAAATACTTTCATAAAAGATAAGCAAAGCTGTGCAAACCTTTTGCTAATTTTCTCATGTAGTTATTACTTACATCTATGTTTATGTAGATGTATCATCTCACTGCAAGTAAATTAGTGTTTGTACAATGTTTTAAAGATACAAGGCATTTGCATATTTGTGTGATTGCGTATTCACACAGATACTGTATATCAAAACAGTCTTGTTTTTCTTGGATGATAAAAGCAATTCACTGGCTTTTTTAAGGCTAGTACTCAAAATCCAGCTTCCATGCACTTATTATTCATCTGAGTTGATTGTACTTCAGCTTCTTTATGGACTCTTTAAAATATGCACCAATAAAATCTTATTAGCATTTTATTATCAACTGTCTCAACATACAAATATTGCAAGCTGTATGGATTTTCTGGTCACGGTGAGCATGACTAGATTACTTAGCAATCATTGCATTTATTATACTGTCTCTGGTAGTTGATATTTCTGAAAAGGTAACAAATTTTTAGCATCATTCAGGCAATTTGCAAACATACTTCTGCCTTTAAGGGCACTCCATTTATTTCAGCGCAATACAGGAATGAATTCAATCTGAGTAAGCTACTATGATTTACTAACACCTTCCTTTAGCTGATGTTTCACAGTTGGCTGGGCAAAAATTCTACATTAGAAACACAGCAGGTATTTAGGACCTTAACTTGCTATAAATTCTTTGAAGTCATAGGTAGGATTTAAAAATCAATGGAAGGATATGGCTCAAAAGTACCTTTTCCGAAGCTATAATGGTGCAAATATTATCACTGAGCACTCACTTATACGTAAGATCTGAACATTTGAAATAAAAGCCTAGAGATCTAGAAGTGTGAGATGGCATTGAAATCAATGCATTTAAGTCCCCAAATAGCTCATCTGATTCATCTCCCCAAAGAATATATGATTGTGGCTAGAATAGACAGGCATATAGTAGCAGTGCTTTTTGTGGTGGAGTACTTTGAAGTCTGCTATTTTAAAAGTGGTTATAGAAGGTCATTGGTGAGAAAACAAGATAAATGTTTTAGTGAGTAATTATGTGGTTGAGAAATCATACACGAGGGATACTCCTCCCAATAGGTTTCACTCATTTTGCACAAGTACACTTTGGTTACGTTAGAGGTGGTTTTTGTGGAACATACATACTAAGACTGAGGAAGCAGGTATTAAATTCACCTGGCAGAGTTAAAGGAAGTGTTAATCTCTATTTTCAGTCTCTTAACGGCATCTGATCCTACATCATTTAAGACCATAGACGTTGGCTCCACAGCGAGTCTACTCTAAAGAAAATATATTACTAAATGAACTGTTAGAAGAGTGGTCCCTATTACAAAATACAATTCAAACATAGTGAGCACAGTACAACCCCAAATACTATCACAAAATAAACATACAACTCAAATGTAGCTATTCCAACCATTTAAATATTACAATGATAAAAACTATGGAAACAAGGGGATGAACAAACATTGTAGTATCAGAAAAAATGTTACTCTTCAGAAGTCAAATTATCTCTGCAGTAAACAGAATTGGTACCAGCATTTGCAAAAGAATAATCATATACTCTTGCCTATCAGATGCCAAGTAAAGACAGGAGATAACCGTGTTTAAGCTTATGCAGTCACGCTGACTGATGCTGAACATACCCACACTTCAGCTGCAGCTGTACAACTGCACAGCCCCGCCTCTGGTCAGATCCGGGATGCTTTTGCCCATGCTACGATAATAACTTGCCACAGAAATGCAGCAACAGCAACGCTGTATGTACTGAGTCCTGGGTTATGGCTAATAGAGACCCATTTGCCAATGACTTTTGGAAACAGAAACCCGGATCTGTAAACAACGCTCATTTCTTGCTACGTGAACACATACTTCAAAAAGTCTTGTACTGTTCCATGAGCTTTCACCCTTTCACCAAACTGTGCACTTTACAATTTTCCTGAAGGCAATTTTTTTACATCAATAGAGATATCTTTTCCATTTTTATTGCAACCTGAAATGTTTCTGTAGTATTTCCATGACAAATTGGGTAACAATACATTTCACATTTCCATCAAATAAATTATATTTCAATTCTATGTATCTATATAGAATTAATTTTTTAAGCTCTAACCCCAGAATCATGTGAGATTGTAAAACTCTAAACCCAATAGGGCTTAACAATTTCAACTGTTTATATTATTAAGACCTGCAATTCTCAAGTGTGTATACTGTCCCCTTAGAGGTTAGGACACTGAACCTCCTGATCTTTTCATTTACAGATGACTTTAGGCCAACAAGGTAATAGTGTGATTATAGCCTTTGTACAGGGCTTTCGTCAATGCAAAACAGATTTGAGTTTTAGCCCTGCAATATGCTTGATCGGCTTGTGCCTTCAGAGGTGAATTCCTGGTTCTACAGTAGAGAATGAATTTATGTTTTGCTTGTGCTTTTTTGACAACAATCCAAGTCCTATATCCTGGGCACTACTGATGCAATGATCCAGCCTGGAACAGTGGGTGGTGGTGTGGCTAAGTGGTGGAATCCCAAAGATGTTCCCAGAACTTCGAGGTCTTGTTTTCATTTACTGCTCACTGGAAATTTAGGGAGACTTTGAAGTGGGCTGTTTTGGTAATGTATAAGCTTGTAAGGCCCATAGCCTTATAAGACTAGGCGTTCTTTCATTTAACATAAAGGTTTAAAGTATTTTTTGTACAAGCGTAACTACTGATTCAAACTTTGCAAATAATTTGAAATCATCACAAAAAAAAAATTCTCTCCAACACTTACTAGAGAAAACAACTCTTTTTCATACAGAAATGGGATAATCAAAGTTTATCTGTATTCTCAGAATTGAGGTATTTATTGTTCCACAGGAGTAAAGATGTTGGATTGCACTCATAAGGGTGTTTTATGCACTTCCCGATTAACTAGGGTGCTGGACACCCAAGGAAATGCCACATCCTTCAACTACTTCTTCTAAAAGGAGTAAGGAAGAAGATAAGTTTGCTGAGGAAGTTAAGAAACACAAGAGTATACATAAGTCACAGTTTTCTGACAGAGTAGGCCTGGAAAGCTCACCTGGGTACACATCTGGGGTGTTTCAGAACCAGGTCTTCAGCATATTGCAGGGCATGCTCGGTACTTTGTAAGACTGAGCTCTTAGTCATAAAAATATATTTTACATATAAAAATACAGCAGATGTCCTTCCAAAAATCGTGTTATTCCCTCTCATTATGTTTTATACATTCAGAAACAGACATTTGAGATATACTGTGAACAGTGCAAAAGACTGTTTTATATTTATAAAAACACGCATTGCGGTACCTTTAAGCGCCAACTGAAAGAAAAGTTGAGAAAGGTTTCATCCTCAGAGAAATTCTGGTCCAAGTTGAACTTTTATTTAGCAAGTTGTAAACAAACGTCTTAGAATGCAGAGAATCCTCTCATTTCTTTCCAGCTAAGGTAGTCTCAAACACATCAAGTCCTGCTTTGAAGTAAACCTGAGCTGAATTGATGCTGTTCAGCACCTCTGACAAGGCTGCTTGAATGGTCTCATTTGACTGATGTAGTTTGCAGTGCTCCAGTGCCTCCAGCAGTACTGAAAACTGGCTCGTCCTTTCATCTAGTCTGTAAAGAATATTTCTAAAAGAGAACAATGGAGAATGGTAAACTTTTAACTCTAAACAATTCATCAGAAATCATCAAGAAACCCTGCAAGTATCAGCCACGCTTTATAGATGATACATACTATGCACAGTAAAGCTGACCCACGGCAAGCTGAAAGGCAACTGCGTATTTATTATGGCTTTGTAAACTGCATCTGTTCATTGATCTAGGTGTGCATATACCAAAACACTCAGTAAATCTGTCAAAGAAATCTCACATTCCTCTTCGACGATTCAAAATTTTACTCCAAACCATGAGCCTAACTCACCCCTCATGAAGTTATCAGATGGATTTCATTTATTCCTCTCTAAAAAAAGTTTGGCTATTACTGTGGACCCCAGGCACGGATTTTTTTTTTTCTTTTCCTATCTGCTCCTGTTATTTATTTCACACTTCAGAGGTGAAATTTTACCTGCATTGAAGTCAATGGTAAAACTCATTGCCCTCTGCAGAGCTGTTATTTCATCAATAACCCTTTGTAGCATCAGAACAAGAGCAACCCATCTTTAATGTCACATACTTGAGGATGGAAATAAATGGAATGTACAGCTAAACCCTTATGAAACAAAAATCTGTGTCTTCCTCTAACACCTGCAAGACTTTTTAATGGCTCATATAAAAACGTATGAAAAGGTAATGCTTAATTCCTTGGAAATGTTATCTGTATGAGGTGTTGAAGGCTCAGAATTCAAAGCTAGTCAGTGATTTCAATGAGACTCTCTGAAGCAGGCTATAAATGTTATCTAAAAGTGGGTGCAATCATTATCCTAATTAGAAAGCATGTAAATATCATAAATCTCCACCCAGGAGCTCCTCTGAGTGTAAACAGAAGTGAGTGAAATTTGAAACAGGAAAGCTGCATGTGATTTGGTGCACAACCTTATCCTTAAATACAAGGCAGGTGTTGAGGGCGGGGGAGAAGTTGTTCCACAGGATGAAACCAGCAACAAAGAAGGACAACTTAGATACTCTGTTAGTAACCTAATCGCATGACAGAACAGGCCCAATGGCAACTCCAAATTAGTAATAAAACTGCCAAGTACTTACAACACAGATGATCACAGAAGTGTATCTTATGAGTCACCTAATTGCCAGTCTACATGGGGACGAATGGGAATGAAGTAGCCCAATAAATGACAGCACAGAACATCTACAATCTTCTGTCATATTTTCCAGTTTGAAAAAATGCTTTGAATGAGGGACATTGTTTTTCAAAGATATGAAATAACTCCTAGCCTCACAACACAATTTTTCAGTCTTTATGTTTTTACCTTCCTATATTGTGTATACATCCAATACCAGCAATGTGCAATAGGAACGGTAAGCTTTTTATCCCCCGACAGCAATACTCCTAGCCATTTCAAGTGTTCTGCAATGCAGTACATCATAGGATTTTTAAACAAAGCAGACACAGTTTGAATCCAACACTGCAGTGATAGAATAGCTTACACAGTTTAAATAGTAGGTCATCACTAACCTAGATCATTTAGACTGAAACAGGTTAGGAGCACTTGCAAGAACAGCTCAGCAGGGACAGAAACCTCCAGCAAGAGGACAGTAACAAGCAGACGTGGCGATAACTTCTTCAGCTTGCACTGCAGCAGCCAGAGGAGGGCAACTGCCTGCTTCTTCAGTTCTGAGCTGATGCTGCTGTTCCTTGAGACTATGACGCAGCCTACACTCAAAGGTGACTAAAGTTATATTACGGACTGTGCGTAAAGCGTCTCTGTGATAGAGTAAACAAAAAGTGTGTATGTTGAGAACCAGACAAATTCTTGGTTGGTTGGTTTTTAAAGGTAGGCTGTGCTAAGGGAAATACTGCAGTTTTCAAAGCAGGGACTGATTTTGCTCCTTCTGAAACCAAATCAGGGACTCCTGCTGAGATCAGTGCGAGCAGAGGCAGGCTTTTGAAGAACTCTCCTTTATAGTTCCCATAGTTCACAGGGAGACAGAAGCCTGTTCACAACCCTCAAAGCTCTTGAACAGCAGGGGCAATGCTAGAGATAATCCCATTACTTTCTACTCTCAGGAGGCATGCGACAGTCCTGTCAAAGTTGCTGGTGGCTGTGAGAGTTTGACTGAGCTAGAATTCTGCTCCAAATGCCTGCAACACTGACATCTTGATCTGTACTAGGATCCCTCTATGCCTTTATTGCGGGTAATGTATACTAATAAAAATGTCATAAGACAATAACCATCAGCAGAACAGCACTTAGACTGCTAGAAATCAGACTCTGAAGACTGGAACATTTGGGGACTGTTGAGAAAACGTTTGTGGTGAATAGGAACAGATCTTCTCCTACCCCATCTCAAATGTGCTCTAAACAAGGCACACAGGCTAAAAAGATGGTTCCCCTTGTATTAACGAGGATGTTAATACAGTTTAACTCTACTGCTGTGATTTCGGAATCACAGGTTATTCCACAGTAAATCCACAGGCAGGTGATCCACTAGAAAAGACAAGGATTCCTAGCCCATCCCTCCTGACTACAGTACAAACCAGCGTCTGATGAGAAAAGCTTAGCTGTTTGATGAACGAAAGAGAAAGCAGTCTGCTGTCATAATTTAAAAGAGTATCTTAACTTCCGCAACAGTAATATGACTTCGGCATAGCTGTTTGCATAGTATGACAGAGCCTATTTTTTATTTTTATGTATGCAAATAATAATAAGTAACATTATATGGCATCTGTTTTTTCATATTTTCTGCTAGGAATTCTCACCAGGATCTTGTGTTTTCCAATTACTTATCTTTGCTTGGCAAGACATGCCACCCCTTTGTTGCATAAAATGATTTCTCTCTTTATGCATGTTCATGAGAGTCAATTTATACAATTTTACTTCTTATCTCTGTCCAAGCTTCGTCAAGTGAAAAAAATGGCTAGTCTACTTTATTACTTCCAAGCCTTTACAAGTCAGAAAAGTGTTTTCATTAAAGATTACACATGGACTGAAAAATAAAACCCAGCCATTTCATTGGCACAAGATATCACTATGTGACCACAACATGCATAATGATACCAAGAGACTTTCATTTATACTGTGAAATTCAATTACTTAAACATTCCTTAATACAAATTGGTTTTGTAGCCTACACCTCTAAAACAACAATTGCAGCCTCTGGCCTAATTGCTTAAGTATCTACCTTCACCTTTAACTATTTTGATCTTATAAATATAATGCACACAGTCAGTCTGACTCACACAAAACAAAAAGAGACTCCTGAACAGAAAAGTGCAATACATTATTGACGACTCTAATGAAATTACAACACACGTCATTCATCTTAATGGGCTTGTTTCAACGACACATCACAGTGACCTGAAAAGTGTAACACTGAAGTAGGAAATCTATTAATAACTTCAGGCAGTACCACTGAAGGAGGTAAAATGGCTTCAAACAAAAGCATCAGCCTAACTGAACTAAAGCAAAGAAACTATAAAAATGAATTCTCAAAGAACCTCTTCTATAACTTTTATGAGCCCTTTGCAGGCATTATTGATCGAAATTATGCCATTAATGTTAGATGTTGTTTTATGTTATCACAAATAAGGATGCAATGTCACCCTCACCAGATCAAAATGAATTTGACAAATTCATGAATGACAGATCACGCTGAAAACATATTGACTTCAACACAACTTCAAACTATTTTGGAGATTATATTAGAATAATTGGACAATAGAAGATAAAACTAGATTACTACATTATTGTTGTCAAGAAAAAGGATTTTTTAACTTAGAAGAAAAGTTTGTGTGTAGGTAATGTACAACGCAATCTGAATTATTCAGGTACTTACAGACAGGCTCCCACCTAAGAGCTTACGTTTGAGATTTTGAAAAGTAATTATTATTTCATTAAGACATGATGGCAAGTATACAGCCCCACATGAAATGAGTGCACGTTTTCTCTGAGGAATCACATTAGAATGGTTTACAGATAAATGCGATGGGCAGCCTCTGCCTACTCCAGCCGTAACACAATGTGCTGTGCCTAGAGTTGCTTCAGCATCCCCTCAAATCCGATTTTATAAATCCTTGAATTATTTTTTCTTGTGCTCTCCAAGAAAAAATGCGCACCATAACAGGGATTCTCTGCTTTTCCCTTTCTCTTGATAATATTCAGTATTGAATGCACTTTTCTTACATCTACGAGTTTGTTTTCATTCATCTTCATAAAACGTAAAATTATACTAACTTGGCAAATCAATAAATGAATTCTAATAATAATAGTATTTACATGTTGGGACTTCCAGTTCCACAAGGTGTTTATTTATTGTAGGACATAAAAATATTACAAATTCTTCTTTCCTGGAAACTGCACGAACTGATTTATACTGGTTTGTTTATAGTAGTTTGTACCTCAGAAAATTTTATGGTGAAGGTACAGAAAGCTTCCCTTCTTTCTCTGGGTCTCTTTTCTTTTTGATCTCCAATACTGTTTCTCCTTTCTTCTCTTTTTGTTTTTTAAAATTTTTGGACACCCACATACAGTTATTTTATCTTACCTATTTTATTTCACAGCACTATTGTGGCAGAAGGTTTATAATTATAAAATTATAGCTGCTAGCCGTGTAAGACTAACTTTTCTCAGGACAAAAGTTACGCAGTGGTGAACTGTCACTACATGTCATTATAGCTGTTCCAGAGGAAAAATTGTTTTCTACAATGCTCATTTCTTGCTGGATCGAATGGTGGAAGTCACTGGCTTGGGGGCCCTGTGAATGAACAACATGCAGGTGACTAAGGAAGATGGGGATAGGGCAGACAACATTTTAGGGCAACTTAGCTGTAAATGTCAGTCTATTCCTTCACCATCTTAAGTCCCCACAAACTCAGCATGTCCTATTTAAGGATCTTTTTTTTGTAATGTGTTGCTCCTAACTTTCGTTTGCTACACATCCTATCCTTTCTTAAGAGCCATCAACTGCCTTCATTTAGTGCTTTCATTTATAGGACTGCAAATTGTTCTACCAGTATATATTACAGAAAGTGATAGATTTATATCACATATACTCAAAGGTGAAAGCCTACCAGAAAGACAGGCATTTGCAAGGTATCAGCAGTTGATAAACTCCAGGTAATCCAGACATTAAACCTAAATAACGTCCAACCAAAAGGCATTTCAAAGGCATCATTAAGTGGCAGTGGTAAACCAGATAAACTGTCCCTGCCAGACAGAAATTCGTCTTGCATAAGAGACAGTAGTTAGAACACCTCTAATTGAGTCAATTATGGCAAACGGAGGTTATGGTAACTCTACATTTACCAAAATCCTGTTGGGACATGGGACTACAAGTAGGTAATTGTTCCCAGTCTGAATTCATTTCTGAGAGGTCAATTTCGAATAGGGCTTGTTAAAACAATAAATCCTGATTTTGGCAGCACTGTGAAGTGTCTTGAGGCTTAGTTTGGCTTGATTGCCTGCCAAATAAACAAAGGAAAAAGAGATGCCAAACTGGAATGATAGCTGGTTACAAGATATATTATCTTTTATTTCCCTACAGTTATCTTTGATTACAGTACTTTTTAAAAGGTAATGAATGCGTTGTCATAAACCACACTAATCTCTTACTGAATTATCGCTAAAGCCTAACCTTAACTCCAGCATAAGTTTTAGCTTNCGCCTGCCAAATAAACGAAAAAGAGATGCCAAGCTGGAATGATAGCTGGTTACAAGATATATTCTCTTTTATTTCCCTACAGTTATCTTTGATTACAGTACTTTTTAAAAGGTAATGAATGCGTTGTCATAAACCACACTAATCTCTTACTGAATTATCGCTAAAGCCTAACCTTAACTCCAGCATAAGTTTTAGCTTGGTGCACCTNTGCCTGCCAAATAAACAAAGGAAAAAGAGATGCCAAACTGGAATGATAGCTGGTTACAAGATATATTATCTTTTATTTCCCTACAGTTATCTTTGATTACAGTACTTTTTAAAAGGTAATGAATGCATTGTCATAAACCACACTTATCTCTTACTGAATTATCGCTAAAGCCTAACCTTAACTCCAGCATAAGTTTTAGCTTGGTGCACCTTAGAATCATAGAATCGTTTTGGCTGGAAAAGACCTTTAAGATCAAAGTCCAACTGTTAACCTAACACTGCCAAGTCTACCACTAAACCATGTCCCTACGCACCACATCTACACGTCTCTTAACCACGCCAGCCTTAGATCTTTGTCAAGACCTTGCGTGCACTAATGGGTCTTACTGGTCCTGACCAGCCTTACCTGTCACTCCCAGGCCTCCCGTGCTCACATTGCTTGGGCACTCTAAGCCTGGTTGGAGTGGGCACTGCCCTGCTGGCCATGGTATCATGCTTGGCTCCCCATCCTTTAGGGAGCAGCCAGCCCTCACCATCCCCTGATAATCTTCACCTAAACAGGTGACCCTATCAGACTTGACTTTATAAACACCAATCCTAACTTTACCTACAGACCTTCCCACCTTTAAACCTATCCTGGCAATCATTACTAGATTCCAGTTTGCATGTACGAGCATTCGTAATCCTAAAGAGAAAGTGAAAGATCTATTAAAGAAATCAAGCTGAGTAAAGGTTGCTTGGGAATTTTTTTTTATGACCAAAACTCAACATTCTCAGAAAACACTCACTTTCTGTTCTGAAACATATAAGAAAATTATTCTTTTGATAGCTGATTAATTACTGTCAACAGAAAATACTGACACAAAATAAAGCTAGCTGAATGTTAATTTTGGTTTTGTGATAATAGGACAGTGCTCTGGAATGACTTGGGAACGATTTCAAATAGAATACTGTATCTACAACAACCTGTAGCAAAGCTTTTTCACTTTCATTAAATAAACAGTAATTACTTCATTTCTTCCTGTAATTTTTTATACTTTTGGGGCTTATGATAGCAAAACAGCTTCTAGTATAATATAAAATAACCACGAACACATAGAAGCTGGAAGCTTGATCCAAGTTGCTAATCATAAGAGGACTGATGTTCTGGAACAGCCTCAAATAAGAATAATGGAGCTAAGACGTCTGGCTAGTTTAAAGACAGACTTTATGTAAAATCAGGCTTCAATAAAATACCTGTTTCCAAGGACTGAACACCAACATTACCTTGCACTCACAGTTTTTCCCCTGTTGAATATTTGCTGAGTTTAAGAAACTTCTTTCTTTCTTACTTTGGAGTAAGTAAGATCAGTAAGTAAAAAGAATCAATTCTACAGCTTCAACAGCACAGAATGAATTCACAGAACAGAAACGGAAAGAAAAATCAGGATGCATTTGTTCTTCATAAGTTGCAAGAGATTATTTATCACCACTGAAGAGCAGTCTTCTCATTAATTAGGCATGATTTTCTCTAGGGTTTTATAGAAATTAATTAAGTGACTTTATCTAGAAACTCCTGAAGAAGCCACAAAACACACTAACAGACTCTTCGCCATAGAGCTCTCAAACTCTATATGGAGCTGATTTATGGGAATGTAGAGATGTATGAACAGCAGAGAATGATATATACTCCACAGAAATGTAAAAATTCCTTGAAAATCCTTCAATATTTTTTCTGTAATTTCTTAGAACAAGGACTTGCATCTATACTGAAGAATAGTGATGCATTAAACAAAATTAATATAACTATTTTAAAACAACATTTGCTAGCAGCAACGGGTATGAAATACACTTTGTTAAATTTCAAATAATGTAGCTGTTGGTAACAAATGCAGGCATGTTCTTTGATTGATTTATGCTGCATTTGCTTTTCAAGTGAAAGAAACACATGCTTATGCTGAATAATTCGGAGGAAACTTTTTCTTTTAAGGATGTCTCAGTCTGAAATAGTCAAATTCAAAGCAGATGTGCCAGTATTTTAAAGGACTTGAGGGAAGTGAATTAATAAAATTATTTCCAAATGGCTCACAGCTGATGTTCTGAAGGCTTCACAGGGATTTTTATTTAGAAATCACGTAAAAGATCTGATTCCTAAGGAGGAATACCATTTCTAAACAAAGCAGCAGCCAGTGTCCAGTGTTTGATGCAGTAAATTGGCTTAACCCCGATCTCCAGTTCTGATCCTGACTAGGTTTACCATCTTAAGTAACTCCATACCAAGAGATGCGAGACCATATCATCGCCAAAATCAGAAAGGTCATTACCATAAGAGTTAACTATGGATAAAAAAATAATTACGTCACAAGATATTCTTTAAAGAAATGCCTGAAGTTGTATTTTTATTACCTTCAATGCATACACACAAAATGCATACACACTTCTTTTAATCACAGTTAAGGTAATTTTCCTGTCACTGATCTCACCACCAGACTTCTAAGCCCTATGGCCTGGGTAATGTGTTAGTGGGGGGAGTAATACATATTAACTATTTTTTCAATTAATTCCACTTATTTTTTTACTATATTTGAGAAATGTTCCTGGCTAGTATTTCAGACATACATGAGTGGTTCTTATCTCTCATGACCAAAAACGTAGAACCATATATTTCTTGGATCTAAAAAATGTTATCGACCCTACCGTTTATAAGAAAAAAAAATGTATAAAATATTAAGTTTCTGTCATAATAAATTAAAAATCTAATACTTTACATAACTTTCTGAGGTCAAGCTATTTTTCTCTATAACCAAATATTCCTGGCCTGTTTAGCACCATAAGCACAGAGGTGAGCGAGATCTGCCAGCAAGGGAAACTGAATGGAAACTATCCTAAACGGAAGACTTGCTAGGTGTTGGCGTGCTAGCTCTGCACTGAGCTCACTGAATATAGCCTTTTGTGAAAGGGTTATTACAGTTAGCAGAACAACTGATGTGAAATAGGCTAAAACATCTAGTAAGGCCACGTACTCAAATAAATGTCAATATACAAAAAAGGAGGTTCTTTGCAAGGTCAAGAACATGCACATTCATGGAAAGCATGAGGAATTGCATATCCTGGATAAAGCCTTGTCTTCAGGGCCACCAATGCTGTGTTAAATTACAATATACGTAGTAATATTTACTGTATCAAAAACATAACGGGTCTGAAGCATACTACAGATCGAACTCTCTACATGTACAAATCCATCTAATTAAAATGATGGAAGAAAAGTAATGAGAAGCACATACAGGAAACATAAATTAATGTATGTACACCCAAGTTTACCATTCATAGCAGGGAAGCGAGCAAGCTGGTTTCCAGCCATGACATAATCCCTCATTACAGTGGTTTTCTGCCTTTGCAGGTGTAATGAAACTATTTTCATGTTCCATGTTTAACAGATGGCTAATTCAGTAGTATTTACACAGTAAATGCTCTTCAAACAGTAAAAATTTACAAGACAACAAATACAGTCATTACGTCATGGTCATTACATGTACCAGTGATTCCAAAGAAAAAAAAATTTGAATTGCCACTTGGATATATCAGGCGTTTTCAGTCTGAGTTACTCTCACGTTATTGCATCTTCTCAGTATCAAGAAAGAGCATAATTCAGCATGATTATCAGTCATGAGAAAAATAATCACCGTAGCAGGAATTTGTAACAGCATTATCAAACTAGTAATTGCTACCGACGCACGCCAGGATAAACATGCTGCTCCACACGTGGATGAATCTTAGAGAGTCAATATTCATGTGGGTGAAATTCCATCTATCTGGCCTAGAGAATGAATAACCACAGCACAGTTCAACTATCCCCAGAGGGGCTGGGAGGACTAGGTCAGAAACTTTCCCAAAGCTGCCCAGTGCACAGAGAATGCTCATGCTGCTAGAATATTGTTCCTACAGGTCCATCATGAATTAAACAGTTCCTACACTTTCCTAACTATGTCTGTTGGGGAGAGCTGCACCAGTGGCAAAGGGTATCCTGGGGAAAGCTTCTTGTGCTATTCAGAGTTACAGATTAACTTCCATACTACGTGATGTTGATTCGCTGAGTTATTCCACTGAATGAGCAGATTTCATGACTGTATCTTCTTCCCAGTCCCTGAAATCCCATTTGGAGTATCTGTACCATCTCAGTGAACAGGAAGTGGTCTTAAATTATGTCTGGCTTCTGGCAGCTGTGCCAGAGAGAAGTTCTTTTGGTCCCCCCAACCATGCTATACCCCCACATAACAGTTGGGTACAATGTTTAAAAGGAATACAGTGAATAAAATAATTTTGGTTCACCTTATATCAAGGTTGTTACTCCAGATTCTGCTAGTGACTTGGATGTATGAATTTGACTCAAATTATGATTTTAAACTGAAATTAGTGTGCCAAACATTGCATTTTTTTAAAGCTAGAGACAGCTATATACTGTCATTAGAATCTACTGTTCAGGATTTAATTGGAAATATTCCTTAGTTTGTACCAACCTAGTTAAATTCACATCATTGAAAGTCATGTCTTTAACCAATTGGTTTGTCTCTGGTTCTAGGACTAGAAAAAATAACCTGACAGTTAAGAATTGTAATTATATTCTTATAAATTATTTTCTAATCAGGACGACCTGCAGAGATGACTCAGTCTATTCAGTTTTATGGTAAAACTCACTTTTGATTCTGCTGTAAAAATTCTGCAAACCGAATCGTGATTGTCACCACTTTTGTAAATCCTGGTCACCAGACACATGACACCTATCTAGACAAGCATATAAACCAAGGACCTAACCCTGTCATTCAATGTCTGCTACCAAAGACCGGGAGAAAAATTACCTTCCAAGTAAGCATTAACTAAAGATTTACCAAGCACTGTACAGCATCTCAGATCTGACTGCATTACTGCCACTGCTCACCTATCTCATGAAACTTCTTTTTGTCTCCCCACATTCTTGGGAAGAAGATAATTTCCTGGGATTTTTTTGCCATTCGCAGTTCATGAAGTGAGCTACAGTGACGCGAGTCTTACTGAAACTGTATGCCACTTCTTCCGTCCTTAACATTTGAGTTTGTTTTCTCTAACTTAGACTTGCACAAACTACAGACAGACCGCACAAACACTGCAGAGGTTGAAGGAAGAAGGTAGAAGAAAACGGGTAGACATTTTAAGTGTAGAAAATACATTTG
Source organism: Steatornis caripensis (assembly GCA_013398225.1). Taxonomy (NCBI): domain Eukaryota; kingdom Metazoa; phylum Chordata; class Aves; order Caprimulgiformes; family Steatornithidae; genus Steatornis; species Steatornis caripensis. The sequence goes on from VZSC01017789.1 coordinate 1,012,062, forward strand.
GACAAATGTGTATCAGAGAGAAAGGAGCTGCAGAGCCAAGAAACACCAGTGAAGGATTAGAAAGCGAAACAAGTAATATCACTAATCGTAACTCCATTTATAAGATGTGGATCAACTATAGCAGAAAGAGAGAAGCAAATTTTGAAAGATGCAAGATATTAGGGTGAAAAGGCAGATGGAAGATCACCGCTGCGCACTAAGACGAAAATTAATTTATTCTGACTGAATGCCAAAATCTGAGGTATGCTACTCTAAAACCAATACGCTATTCTTTCCTTCTCCTCCAACATCATTCTAGTACTGTATTTACAAATTGCACGTGGCAGACAATACAAGACAAAACATTATCTACTAGTGTCAGTGCAACATGAATTGTTGCAGTATTTCCCGCACTAAGGATCATCAGCATCATATCAAATCACTCTGTGATTCACATAATACAATGCAGAGAAAAAAAATCCATGTGTTTTGTTCAGATCAGTCAAAAACGTCTCAAACACGACAAAAAATTATACAGGAGTATTTTCTACTTGAAGCCACAAATGAAGAGTTCAAAATGGAAAACCTAATCTGCAAAGAGTCAGAATAATGGTCAACTGTAGAAACTCTTGGCTAGTTGTTTTGTTTTCCGGATGACATTGCGCTACATGTTTACCCATGTCACTGTTTAAGATTAGCAGGATATTTACATCTTTAATGTTTGTCCTCTGTAAATCCAATGAGCATCATGTTTACATGTGGAGATTTAATAAGGACTTTAATTTTCCTGCTAAACGTATCTCTAGAAACTAGAGACTTAGAGCATGTGAATATTGACACCTGAGAACCTGCTGAAGTTTATCAGCAAAAGAGAAGTAAATCCAGTAGACTCTACGTATGTCAAGAACGTATATAACAAATCTCAATCTGAAAGGAAAACGTTTGTTCTGGTGAACAACAAACACTTGAGTGGCGTGAGATCAGCGGCGATGCAAATTACCTTTTTGTGTGCTGCTAAAAGCATCGTTTGATCGTTCTTCCATTTCATTATGGCAAATTCAGGGTGCACAATCTGTCACTGCTTACAGCAAGTATTTTATTCAGAGCATTATACCGTACTGATTTGTTGTAATTTTTTTAGCCGAATGAAATGTTAATGTCACACCTGGGTATCCATGCTAAAAAGAAGTAAAAGCAAGAAAGTTTTACTTGCACAAATGAGCCATAAAAACTGCTGGAGGTCTTTCTTGAAAACACAGATTGTTTTTGAAATCCTTACTTCTCACCTGCTTATTACTCAATTCACTCAATTACATCTACTAGACCCAGCACATCGGCCCTTGCATCAGTTCCATAAGTAGTGGTGACAGACGCATACAGCCTTAATGGACAGGATAAACTTGGTAAGCTAAGATGAAACCCTTAATTGAAAGATTTTACAGAAGTTGACTTTGATTCTTTTATAAAATTGTTAAGAGAACTGTCAGTCAGGACATAACTGATCCTTAAGCAATGGTCCGTTAAGAATAAAAAGCCACCTAACTGGAGTAGAAATGACAGCCTGAGCCCTTGTGTGCCTTTTTTGGACTTTACTTTTAAAGCCTGAAGACTCAAACTCTGTTTTTAGTGACTCTTAGATTTGGAAATCTTGGTGGAAGCATCACAGGGTATTCTAGGAAACCCCACATCCTTACTACTGGATCTATCTAGGATCAACAGCACCTACCAAATATGAAGATTAGACATGGACCTGAAGAAATCAAACACTTTAAGATAGGTCATGTTACTGCACTGAGTGTCCTATGCCTGACACTCCATGAGATTTTCCTGATTACCGCATTTCTGTGCAATATTACTATTCATTGTTCCAAAGCCATTGAAGCGCTACACCTTTCACCAAAAAGACACAAGCTCTCTGTGTGAATACCTAAGGAGTGCGCACATAGACGTGACAGATAAATCAGGCTGACAGGCTGTCAGAGGCTGTGGTGATCAGCAAATATAAGAGAAGTAATACAATATACAAGGAACAGGGGGAATGGTCTCAGTCATTCTAGGCAAACATAAGATTTGAGCTCAATATTCGTAAACACCAGGAAGATACCCGCTATCTTGTTATCCACGATATTGCTGGTGTCAATGTTTTGGTACGTATTTTCGTAGAGGGAAAAGCATGCAAAGGCATGACAGCAGACTTTTAGAGTCTAAGAATTTTAAGGATTAGCTGGTGCACAAAAGACAAAGATGTTCAGGAAAAAGAGACAAAGAGGAGACACATGGCTCAGCACGGATGCATTTGCGTGATTACTTAACTTACAAACATTCATTTACAGAAATTCATTTTATTCTCTCTCAGAAGCCATGTAGAGCTTTGGTTAATCAGTCTCAGAACAGGCCTCAGCGAGTACTTCCTTGACCTCATCAGACATGCTGCTTTCACTGTAGGGAAACTGCCTCAGGTCTCTGCTTTGATCTATGTTTATTTATGGCTGAAGCACCCTTTGTTTAGAATACAGAGATAAAGCATCCTCTCCTGCCCCTAGCAGGCAACTACATGTGTTTTATTGAATGCGGACGAGGGTAAGTATTTGGAGTTTTCTTACTATATATCAATATTTACAGAATCACCTTATATCTCTGCTGAGGCTGACCATCTCACTGAGAGGACAGTATGCTTCAGATCTTTTTTTTTATTCTTTCTCTGTCTATGCACAGTGCCTAAAGTAATGGAACTTCTGTTCTTACCTTAGCTTCATACCTGCCACTGCAGTGTAATCTACGGTTATTAGTACTAGTAGCAAAATATGATCATCCGAAAACATAAAGAAATGTTTAGCACAAGCACGCATTGTAAGAATGGAAAGCAAGAAATGGCTAGAGGGAAGAAACAAATACATACAATTTTCTATTGATTATTCCGTAACTTAATGACAAAATACAAATCACAAAATTATAAATATTATTATTACCTTATGAGAAGCAAAGGCATCTAAACGAAAAATACCAATAGCTATCCCATTTTGTTCCTAAACATTTAATTTGGAAATAGAAAGTCTACCTGGGGTTACCATTGGGAACCACAGAAATTCTTCAGCTATAATAAGATGGAGAGATTTTGTCCTAACCCCAAATCAAGCCCCAGGGTAACCTTTGCAAAGCAGGATAACATCTCTCAACCTATTATTTTTCATTCTGCCTGAATTTCTGGATAAGACTAAAATACTCTGATGAAAGCTGTACTTACATATTTCTAGCTCGGTTGGAAATAGAATACCATGGGGAAAGTATACTATTGTCAAATTTTCAGTTCAATGTCATCAGGTTCAGGTAAGAAGGACAACCGTCTAAACTACAGTGTTTACTTATACTTTACTGAATAACCTGCAAATGTCAATCATCGTTGCTTAAATTGAGTCAGGATATTCTAATACAATTACAAAAAATTGAAGTAATTTGAATTCTGTTAGTAACTTTGAACAATTTTCTTGCTCATTATAGATGAATAATGCATCAGTTATGCCTAAATATTGCCCTATGGCATTGACTGGAATGAGGCATCTATTTTTTTAAATACACATATACAGTAAGAAACTACAGCTATGGCAACAAGTGTACAAACCATACAAAAAAAGAGACAGAAAAGATGTATTAGTTCCCCTGTGGTGAACAAGCACAAGTAGGTTGCAACCCACCTTCTGCAATACAGCAAAAAAATCCACCTTTCTTTTTAATTCAAGTTCTAGAAGAGAAACCACAGTATAGATCCAGAGGGCTGTGAATGAGGACAAACACAAGCCTAAAAATGATGCCTAAAACTTCAGCAAATTTGTCAAGTACTTTGATTGAGGTTGAGAATATGAGCCCAAATGGGTATACAGGAAGCAATCATTTTTTCATGAAGAATACATGCTTTACTGTGCACACAAATTCTTCCTTCAGAAGGCTGTAAATTACAGTATTTATGGAATCTTAATGATCTAAACACAGTTGGAGCCTGAAGGTCAAGGCTGCAAACTGCATCCTAAATTTCTGTTTACAGATGAAGCATAGTATTTATTGCTGCACTGTTTCGCTGCTGTAGTTAAAGGGCTGCCAGCATTTCCATTATAAACCACTATTTCAGGGGTTTATAACTTGCCCATCAATCTTTTGCCCGGGATGAAACATGGCATACAAGGTCCTGGCTGTAAGACTGATTTTTTTGTTTTCTTTACCAAATTACAAAAAGAAAAGCTTGAAGTTACACAAGCGAAAAAAAGTACATCAGGGTTTTCAAGTACTTCTAGCGTTCCTGTGATACTGTTATAGCTTGAGAACACGAAATACATCCATATAACTGCATCTTATATATGCCAGATGATATTAGGGAAAACAGATCAGAGTAATGTGAAATCAAGGGTTTCCCCACAAACTCTGTCCACTGTTAAATCTTCTATCACATTTAATGAAATCAGGAGGGGGAAGATTACAAAATTTTCACTTCCACACTATCTGCTTTGCCAGTGTGAATACCGCACTCTAAGTCAAAGTATTCCTGAGAGCATGAAGGTGAAAATTTAATTCCCATTCTACCTCTATATCTAGCAATTACATCTTGATGAATAACAAACTTCATACTGCAAGCACTGCAAGAATTTAAATATTGTAAGATCTCAGAAACACCTCTTATTGGAATTCTAAGTTTTAGTGTAATTTCTTTTTACAAATAAAGAACCGAGCCAGATTCAACAACGTGCAACAAAATTCAACACAGATACATTACATTGTTTTAAACAGTTTTATGGCTCCTTTGCATCACCATGCCAGTTCAGACAAGAAAGACAGCAGTGCTAAACCTGGAAAATCAGACTTTATTTAATCACAATTTGGTTTATTTCTTTATACTGTAAATCGAGTCATAGCAGGAATGAAGTAAATTAGTCTCTCCCCAAATATTATATTCTCTTTATTATAGCTGTAGAAATTTTATTCACTGGCACTGTTGAGCTCATCACAACTATTTTTTTCCCTTTGTTTTTCTTAAAAGATGACTGCATTTGTTTCATGCTATTCCTAATGCTTAGAAGAATCTCTTCCTCCTGATGCTGTAGGTTTCCGCCTTTCTTCCAAAGCCTCTCTACCAGCTGTCTATTTTGTGCCCACTTGAAACAATCACTCGCGCAAGACATTTGACAAATTTTCCCATCAACTGCAACAAAGTACTGTTTTATTACTTTAGTTAGTTCTGGTTGCAAGTACATTTATATTCCTAAAGAACACAGATGCCTCATTCATTTCTGTGTCCTGGCCCTCGTCTGTCTCCACTGCTTGTACGTCAGTTCACTTCTGAGCTCTCTTTTTTGAGTAGGTCAACGAGTTTCCCCTAAAGTAAAACCAAAAGGTATGGCTTTACAGACCATTTTTCATGAGGAAGCCTCCTAATGGGCAGTATGGATGAGCCAGTGGCGATCTTCAGCAGCAGAGTCCTTCAAAATAATCCCAGTAGGCCTGGTGAAGTCAAACAGCCCACATATGCCCTCACTCCATAGCATTCAAAACATATCCTTGGGGTCAAGCTATGTAACAGTACATTGATGGGCTGCAATACAGTGCTTCAGACAGTTTGCACCAAAGCACATGCACACACTTTATTAGCTCTCCTGAACAACCAGAGGGCCAGGCATTATTCAGGGCAGGCTTGGCCAATTCTTGCTTTTCAAACTTTTTTAAGCTACTGATTGCCCTAGTGGGGTGGTTTGTTTTGGGTTTTTTTTTTTTTTTGATAGAGGAATCTATGGTGAGAGATATAGACCTGCAAACTTCTTTCTTAGAAAGTGAAAGATAGAATGATTATGACATCTTAAAATCAACCTTGGTAGTGCAGCTGAATATGAATCAGAGAATAATTCTAACCAGAGACAAGATGTTATGAATGGTGACTAAGGCCTTCTCATTCACTCCACTGTACTGCCTTTGACTGGTTGAAATGCACCCAAGAACACTGCTATATAATTAAATATGTTAAATAATGCTACATCATTATCTTGTATAATTCTGAATCTTCAATGAACTGTAAGAAGTTTTAAAATATAGGGGGAGCTTGTCAAGTAGTATTAGACTTCAAAATATTTTATTCTTCTGAAAGCTGACTGTACTGTCTAACACAAGTATCTGTCATGCTGCCTGAGTTGTCATCACATCGTACAACTTGTTAGCAGTGATGTCATGACAGAAGTGCTGCAGTGCTGCATTCTAATGACCTCTTGTATTGTAATGAACTAATATTTTCTGCAGAAAGGATATGATGGGAAAAACCAGCTTTAATCTTGGATACTTTCTGAGAGAGCATGACAGTTTTGAAAACCAAGCAATGTGAGATTACCATTTAGGCTCAAATGAGGAACTTGCTGAACGCCATACCTGTAAAGTCCTGGAGGAGCTCGATGAACCAGGAAGCTTTTCTCCAAGCTTTGCAGCACATCATTGAGCATCCTGACTCTGACAGGAGCGCGCTCCTTGGGGTCATTAGCTGGACGCATCTCATCTGATTGGAACAATTCTGCGGTGTCCCTCAGACGTGATGCCACTGCAAGCAACTGAGGAATGTCTACTTCATCACCTAGGAACAGTACGAGCAAGACAGTTGCCAGTGATTCAGAGAACATCACTTATTACTCTTGCTTACAACTCAAAATTAATAGTCCAATTAAAACCTGAACCTCTTTTCCCTTGTGAGAATTATGTAACAGATCAAGGAAAGCCATAGATCACTGTGCGTAAGCTCTGATCTATTTTTCAAAGAGGATCAATTTGGGCTGTGATGTTTTAAGATCTAATAAGCTATGAGGAATGATTTTGGGGTACAGCTTGAAATCTACCATTGGAAAAACAGGCATGCAGGAAGCAACGGTCATAAATCAGTACCTATATTTCCTTCTGAGGCAGAATTTATTCAATGCCATTTGATGCTACTGCTCTTGCATTTGAAAGCTTGTGCTTGGATTCCATGACTGCTGTAAAGAAAATCCTAATATGCAGAGTTTAACTGAATTGTGTTCAACATTTTAAAAGCCTACAGGTTAAAAACAGTTATAGAGAGGATGTGAAATTGTCCCTCTTAATCACTTAAATCATATGCCAATGAGCCAACGCTTTAATTGATAACCAAATGCATATTCCAATCCAGTCAATATTTTCAAAACTTAAACCTGGAGTGTTAACTGTTACTTTGTTTGTAATCCTATATAGACAATAAAAGAATAAAAGTCCACAGCACTTCAGAGCACGCCACAATTTTGGTATTTCCCTCTTCACAGCCCAGAAAAAAGAGCATGCCCTCCTTTCCCAGTGCGTGCATAGACTGTGTCAAATTTTAGAAGCACAGGCAGAGAGAAAACAAGAGTCTGAACCTGATATAAAGTAAAAAGTAACAGGCAGCAAAAACATTTCCAGGGTGCAGAAATGGTCTTCTAGGCCAAGATTCACTTTGTTTATTAAGGACAAGAAAATCAACTATCCTTAGATCTTTCAAATGACGATTTAATCAAAACACACCATTCAGCTTTAGAAGCTGCCCCATCTTTAGTTGAATGTACAAACCTTGGTGAGTTCAGTATCTTAGTGACTGAGCTGATTAATCCAACAAAGTGGTTCAAAATACAAGTTAAATGAATACTAAAGTTCCTTGTCTAACAGATATATGGAGAGATCAGATATAGTAAATGGAGAACATCAACCCATTTATCAAACTATTTATGGATGGAATCCGAAAGGTGAGCATACAACAGGAATGGAAAAGCAAACAGGTACGACTAAGAAATTCAAGGAAACGTCTGAATATGACATATTCTCCCTCTCGTATGGAAAAAGAGATTTGCTATTGGAGATGTTTCAGCAAAGGGAAAGGAGTTCACAGATCGCCATGCACTCCTGTCATTCAGCTGACTAATGCATTCCAATCTAGAAAAACATGAAATGATCCAAAATACATGGAGAGACAGATGCTGGTATGAGGGAAACTGTCAGATTTCCTGAGCTATCAAGATGAATTTCAACAATGAACATAAGATCCCTGTGGGAACAGGAGTGAGAGAAGATGGTTTATGTCTGTCTTGGTTTGGCACAAGTTTGCTTTGTCAATGGCTCTTGACCAATCCACCTTTTCCTAATTAGAATGGGTAACCGGCACTGTAGTACCTTGATGTACAGGATCGTTGTTTTTCTGATTTGAGTCTAGAGTAATTTAGAGTCTGATTCAACTAGGTTGATGTCTGAGAAAAATGTTCTTCATGCGTATAAACTTGGTACATTTGGGATATTTTGCAAAATATCAGCATCCTCAATTTTCAAATCCAAGCCAAACATCCTCCATAGCTGAAGAACTTGCGATTTCTGTGCATGTAATCCAGGCACTGTGCATACCTTACCCTGGGACTTGTGTCAGTATGGAAAGGTTTAAATTCACCCTGTTAGAAATAATCCTTTGCTTTCAGCAAAGTGCTTCATATTCCAAGTAACAAACAACACTTACAATTTTTATACTGAATAGTATATAAGCAATTGTGAATGTCAGCTATACGTTTTCAATAGGAAAGGTAAGATAAAGGGAAAACACATCATTCTATATTTGGAAATGAAGCCAACCAGATCACCCTTTTAAACATACAAATCCTGTAAATGCTCTCACTCCTTCTTCACAGCATGCATTTTGCCCCTGAACTAACTACATTTTACTTTACAGCCATGAGTAAAAAGCACTGTTTACACCACGCTCTAAACCAGCACTCATTCTAAGACAAACACTCAGGCCCTTTCGTAATACTTCAGTAGAAAACCTGGAAGTGTCTATGGCCAGTGTTACAACGGAGAACTAAGTACGTATCTTTAAGGGCATCAGTAGTTTTTACCACAACACACTGAACCTCACTGCCAAGGAAAACTGTGACTTAAGCTTTTCTCAAGTTGTGAAGCTGGGAGTGGAAGGGCAAATGATTCTTAAAGAAAAGGATGCATTGACTAAAAATGTCTTAAACATCTTCTGATGCTTTTACAGAGAAAACAGAAAACCCCTGCAAGTGTTACTTCACTCAAGAGAAAACAACGTCACATTCTTGTATTCTGTATTCTTTGTCCTTTTCTCTCCAGTGTGAATCATGATGAATCATCTAAGCGAGTTGTTTAGTTGTTAAATAAATGAAAGTGGAAGTACAAGAAAGTGACTCAAGAGTAAGTATACTCTTGATCAGAGAATTATAGCGTTGAATTTCATTGCACTTGCAAAATGTAACTGGATTTTATTCAGAAACAGGTTACACCAAATAGATATTTATTTTTACAGACATTGAATACAACAGCTTTTCCCTGTGTAACAGATTGCTCTTCTGAAAACTACTGCTAGAGATTTAACACTTTTAAATTGTGTTTGTGCCCTCTGGTATGAATGTAGTTGCCTATGAGTACCTACAGGAGAGTGAACACAGACAAATCAGCAGTTTAAGGCGTGACTCTCACTCTCCATGCATGTGAATATGCGTTTGCATGTGTGAGAGAGGGGAAATTGCTTCAGGTTTTGATTCGCTTGCACGTTCATGATCAGCTATGGCGTGCTGTATTTACCAGGAAGGTTTTTCATGCCGTGCAAAATTGGATGATCAGACCTAGCAGTGGAAAATCTGAATGGGAAAGCTTTGTAGAAATACCCTAAAGGGGGCAGAAATACAAATACACAGACATCCTCAGTGCAAAGAATATGTTGCCATCAGCTTCAATTTTGCTACCATGACTGCTACTGCCCAAGCAAACTAATCTGGTGCTGCTATAACTAGCCTCTTTTCAATGAGGCTATCATTAAAAAGGCACGTTGCGATGTATTATTATGCATGTCAATACAGAGGAAGTTAGCAATGACTTTGTACAGAGCTGCTGAAACATATATGGTCTACTGATACAGAACAGGTGCTCATCCTTCCCCTTCAGTACCAAATAGTTCATGGAAAATGCACTTTTCCCTTTTTTTTTTTTTTAAAAAGCCTGATGAAAGGTTTGCAGTACTAACATACACTATTCTTGAAAGGATACTGAAGAAAAGATGTCAGTGTCCCATGGCAAACAAGGTACTTCTATTGTATGTAGAGATAACTAACTGTTGCATTTTTCACCTCGGTAGCAGTCGCATATAATGGGTGGGAACAGCAAAGAAGGAAACTTTGCGAATATTACAGACAGATGGAAAAAGTAACTCTGAAAAGCACCCTAAATGATCAGGGAAATACGGTCAAGCAGGTAAAACGATGCCAAGCTGAAGACTAACAGATAGCTATAGGCAATGAGTATGCAGCCATCAAGTACATGATAGAGATACTTTTCTGTATTGATTTTTCTCAGGACGGAGAGTTTAGACTGATGTTTTGAAATGTATGGGTTGAGCCAGAGCTGTGGAAAGTCATGCAGAATTTCCTGGAAATGGCTTATCATAAACTGGATTATTTTTAAACTTCTGCTAGCACTGCCTACTATTATCACCCCAAGTATTTCAGCTGCTGTAACATCTGTAAAACATTGATTCTGGGAGAAGAAAGGGCCTAACTGATAGGAAGCAACACAGAACTGACAGTGCATCAGTCCAAGAGCTTTAAATCACGGCCTTTGCCCGGAGAAAACCAGAAAACCTCAACCCTGCTTAATTTGTCTTCATAGGCCTGTCTCAGACAGTAACTATTAGAGATGGCTTACAGCTTATCTGATTTGCTTACCAGCTTCAGCAGCCTGTGATGAAAGCCACAACTAGGAAACCTTAGCATGTGCGCCTAGTGCTACTCAGCCACAGTCCAAGGCTGGGGCAACAGATACCCATTTCTGAAAGGTCTGCACGAGTCTAGGTGGGCCCAGTGACTTGCAATAATGAAACTATCAGCCTCTACAGCCAATAGTGCCTAAGCAAGAGACATGGCTGGCATCAAACCTGGTTGCCTTTAGTTTTGTTAACTGTGTGACTGACCTTGTCATTGCTGTGCAAAGGTACGGAAAGGCTTTTGATCCTAAGGAGACGCTTTAACACCTCCATCATCAGTCCCTGAAGCTTGCTGTAAAATATACTGAAAGAGCCTCAAATACAGTGCAAGATAGGCTACGAGGAGCAAGTCCAGACTGCACAGTGCTAAAAGCATTAGTGGATGATACGGATATGTTTTCAATAAAAATTCTTATATACATACAACATACTTATATACAAATGCTTATACAAAAAAGAACCCTTTGTATCATTCACGCATCAGATGTGACATCTTGTCTGCGCCCTACCTCCAAAGACTAATTGGGTTTTCATAGCATGCAAGGCCTAGTGAGATATTCTTGTATTTGATTCAAGTTGTAGTGGGTCTTCGCTTCAAACATATGAAAGGCACAAATGTCACACAACTGCAATGTGTAGTTAATGAGAATATTTAAAACTGTCACCTATTTACGAATTTCTCTGAAATACAACATCTGTCATCAGATAGATAACAGACTGAATAGCCCCGGGCACCTGGATTTCAGTCTTGGAACCCATCTCATATCATTTATGACCATGAGGTTCCCTGTTAGACATCAGACCATCAGCAGATGCATAAAAAAAAAAGGTCTCTCCAGTCACAATCCTTGCTTTCAGGTAAATCCAAAGCAGTAGCTTGTTTCCAAGGGTTCTGGTGTGTGCAAGTGGAGAGAACGCATGTTGCTTAACAGCCACTTCCCCATCTTTCTGACCAACGGCCCTCGAGCCAGATGTAAACATATCGTTGAGGACATTTCCCTATAGCCTGCCATCCAGCTTGTCCTAAATGTAAGAAATGGTTTATAAACTGCTGAGTAACATCCTACTGAATTTAACAGAGCTAACAATACAGATACCCACCACATTACAGAATTAGATCCTTTGGAAACATAAATAAATGCGGTACTAACAAATATTAAGACACACATATCCTTTTGTGAGGACATCCAGGAGACTGCAAAACTGTGACTCAAGTATTTACACATATGATGTAACTTCAAGAAAGTCCAACAGGCAATAAAATGTGTGTTGAAGTGATTGGCTGGACCAGATCTCAGAGGCACAAGATTAAGCCTAATGAACAAATCTAGCATGTCACGCAGATTTCCCTTCACCTTTTCTACATTTACAGTTTGCAGCGAGTTGGAGAAGGAAATAGTTTACTAAAACAACGCAACTTGGAACTGGAAATCTCAGACAACATAAAACCTTTTGAAGAATGAAAAAATCCATGAGCCATGTTAAAAACTACGACTTCTCATTTAAGTAATCAGAAAAAAAGACCACTGTCTTACTGGTTTCCAAAATGAAAAAAAAATGTTGTTTTACACAAGTCAGAGATAGACAAGACATGAAAGTAACGAGAAAAGCCACTAAACAAAACTCCAAAGTGAATAGCTGGAAGAAAATTTATCCTGCTGGCCCTACAGTCTAAAAAATAATTTTCCCTCCCCTGAAGTGGTTGAGATAAATGATCTAACTGAAGTCAGAGGAAAAAAAGTCAGTTTAAATCAACATTTCCTGTTTCTCTAGAATAAAGAAAAAAGAAAGAACAATAGCAGACATCTCATGTTCAGCTGAAGGAATACCAGTTGACCCACAATTTTCATTTGCTGATCATTCCCTGCTGTGCTTAGGTTGAACTGAACCAATGTTTATATGGAACAACAGAGCTAAAATTACTTGTCTTTTTGGACGCCCAGTGATTCCAGACCAATGCCAGCCTGCTGACTCCTAGGTCTTGACAAGGATGGATGGCGAAGATTAAAGAAAAGGTATCATACTTTTATGAATGTGTATTACAGAAAAGTGGTACTTTATACTGTAGGGAGTGAATGAAATGCAGGGACAACACCTCAAGATTGCAAAAAATCTCTACGTTCGAGATAAGATCTCCCATTCTCCTAAACTGTATGTAAAGTTCTNAAAATGTATCATACTTTTATGAATGTGTATTACAGAAAAGTGGTACTTTATACTGTAGGGAGTGAATGAAATGCAGGGACAACACCTCAAGATTGCAAAAAATCTCTACGTTCGAGATAAGATCTCCCATTCTCCTAAACTGTATGTAAAGTTCTGGTGTGATTTTATAGAACTTTAACACATCAGCTTCAGAGTTCCACAAATGTATAAATAGAAGAATTATTTTTGAAAGGCCTTAGCACACTACAGGTAATCTTCACCAGGGACATAATTGGAGATGAGGAAATAACAGCATGGTTTTATCTATCGCACTTTTTTTTCCACTGTGAGGTCCTAACAAGAGCATGCTTTGAAGCAGTCTGTCAAATTTCATGAAGGTTCTTGTCATGGATAGACCTTTCACTACTCCTTAATTCACTGAATTCTGACCAGATTATTAGCTTCTGAAATATTTCAGTTTGTACACATTCAAGGAATTACGTTAGAGTTTGGCAGCTAAATTTTCAAAAGATTTAATCTCCAAGGTCTAAACTTCTTACGAACTCTCCACATCCAGCGTACTTTCAACTAGTCACTTAGAAAAGGAAGGAGAGTTGGATCTGATTTGAATACACTAAGATACAAGAAAACTGTAAGGGAAAACGGATAGAATGGAAGGAGGAAGACAGATGATACTGAAGGAGAAAGCTTATATGGATGAGTGATACTGGATAGTGTTAGAATCCAGACTTCCTCTCCCTCCTGAAACCTCAGGACTGGAGCTAAGACAGATATTCTTTTCATAATTGGTAAGATGATGATTCTTTTGTAGTGTAGATACTAGTAGATAACATCTTAGCAACATATAATGGGTTTAGTTCCTTATAATACATCACCGCTTTTCTACCAACTGTAGAGAAGCAAAGGGAATGCACAACCGCACCCTTTAACTGTGTTATCTTAAACAGCTCAAGCCAAGGGCTATTGGTTTAATTGGGTTCTGTTGTCAACACAGGAAAAAAAAGACTGCAGAATGCTTGTTCTTTCATCAAGCTCTAAAAGGCCACAAGACAATAGAAAGTGCCAGAAATGAGAAGGCAACACAGGAATATTAGCAATGGCTCCACAATCTTGATGGAGCGGTCTCATAATCAAGGTATTCATCCCACACCTAGCAAACAGTGCCAAATCCAGATGCCGTATCTGCATCATTTCCAAGTTACCAGTCACTTCTGTTTAGTTTCTGACTAGGAACTTTCTTGTCCATCTCCCTAACCTCAACCCATTGTCCCAAACACACCAAGATCAGTTTCACATACAGAACTTCAAGTGTCTCAGTGCTTAATCAACTCAAACAATATGTACTGCTAAATGACGGTGCTTTGTCACGCCTGAAAAAGGAGAAAATTTAGCATACTCTGCCAACAAGACGAGTTAGTGGAATAACCAAACAAGGAAGATGATTGTAAAAATTAAGGAGCCAAATGGCAACGGGATTAGAAGCCCTCTCTTGCTTGTACTGAACAAAGCCTTGAAGGGAATTAAAATCAAGTTTGGTCACACAGATTGTTATCTTTGACTGTAATTACGAGATTTTAGTACTAATTATGGCTTAAATGACATAGTAACACCAGAAGAAATATAAACATTTTCTGGCTTTATTTAGCAACAGAAACTGTGTTTTATTTAGCAACATATAATGACATTGTTTAACTAGTAAAATCACTGGCTATCATTCAAGTGGAAATTGAAAATCCGTATTAGGGAACAGACGATCCTTTTTTCCTCTGTATTAATGGAGAACATTCCTCTAGCAAGAATTACCTTTAAGACTGTTCTGAACTTCTAACGCGATGTCGAGGGCATTAAACGGCAAAACTGGTTCATTGGCAATTTGCAAAGTCACTTGTCCTGTTAGCTGAAAAATACAAAAAACCCACAAGACAGTCAAATAATTTCTAGCAGATTTAATAGCCAAAACTTCTTTTGGAATAGCACATACTTTTATTACACAGGATTTTCAGGGAAAAATGAATAAAACCCCATAAACACATCTTTGTGAAATGGAATAAGAGCTATTATCTTTCTAATACAACATTAAAAATGTTAATAGATTACAATTTATGAACACATACAAGAATTCTATGTAGTACTTTTCTGTGGAGCTAGGATCCTACAGGAATTTGCGAAGGGCCTTAGTTTTGCTTTGTTTTCAAACAAAACATCTCGACACTCTAAAAACAGGAATGAGGTTTATTGTTTTACTTAGTTCTCTGGTTTTAGTTATTGGATTTTGAGACTTTACACAAGTTAAAAAAAACCCCAAAACACAGACATTAACGAGCTTCAGATCAAGCCTGTGGCTAAATGCAAGCTGACCTGGAAACCTACTGCCTTTTGAAGAGATACGTGACGCACACAGACGTACGACTTCCAAACCGGATAGCACACTGCATTCTCTCAGCAACTTACAGAAAGAAATTCCCAAATGAGTGAAAGGGAACTCTCAGTTCACTCCAGACTAGACATTAGCACCAGTCACGAAACTCAATGGCACAAATGCTTCTTTTCAACAGTTCCAGAGATGAGGCCAGGGACTGACTGGCCCGAGTGCTTTTCTTCACTTACAGAAGATAGGCTTTCCATCTCAAGGCTTAGACATGCTACAGGGGCTGTGTATAGAAATATGTCTTTCTGTTGAACTATACCTAGCTTGTGATTAAACAGAGGATTTCAGTCTCTAGGCTGCCAAGTCCATCACTGTTTCTGGGAGCTATAAAAACACACTGACAAAAACATGCAAGAAACTTTCATTCATCTTCCTCATATCTTGATATTGCAAAAAGGGAAAAAATAGCTGTAGGGCTCTGCTCTAAAATGGAGTGATGGCTGCAGGTGATGGTGCTCGTGTTGATAAAAATGTGGACTGGATAGAATCCTATTGTACAACACTTCCCAAGGTGTTGCGGGGGTTAGAATAATATCTATCCTTCAAAAGCAATATGGTAGTTGCTGTGCTGAAAGTAGCATTTTAATTCTACAATACAAAGCAGCAGGAAAAGATAACAATCCTAAGTAATATTAAAGACAATAGTATAGCAATTGAAAAGGAAAACCATCTCCCAGGAAAGTCGATGAAACCAAGGTAATATCAGAAATACAAGTTTCCTAGAGAAAGATTAATAGAACCCCAACAGCAGTTCTAAGAAAGCATTAAAGAAATACTGTTTTTTAACCTGGCCACAGACTGATTTGGGTACAGAGGCTGAGGGAACATGCTGTATATCAGGCTGCAACCTATATCTGAGCAGAGACTTACTATGAAGCCACTGAGATTTACCACTAGAGAATACAATATTGCAAAAGGCATGAAGAGAAAAACTATACCACATATACAGTGAGAAAAAACCAGGAAGGAATAATGGTATGTCAGGCTGTTATCAGGAAAACTAAAGAACCAAGAGTGAACTTGAAGGAAGATGAAAAATACTGTGTTTGGACATCCGTGTTAAAATATTACACAGTAATCTCTCATTAAACTTTTCTCCAAACATCCCAACTGCACAGGCCATAAATGCTCGAAGGCCATTAAGTTTTCTATCAGTGATTATTCTCAAAAGTCTCTGCATTGAAAAGCATTAGAAAATGTTGACCTGAGGAATACCAGAGAGGTACTGCGGAAATACGAAAATTAAAATTGTTAGGGCAAACAAAAATCTGTAGAAAACTGTATCCGAACCAGGTTCATACAATCCAGCCGTAAACAACACTAAAAATCTGTTTCCAAATATCCAAATGCCATGCAAAATCCTTCCTTGTCCTGCACAGAACTCTTTCAAGATATCGCTGCCCAAAACACTAACAGCCCGTAAGCTGCTACGGAAAAGCAACCATGGCAATGAAATAACATCCTATTACAGAGGAGGTATTCTATATGGAGCCCAAACCCATTGAATCCTAAACAGTGCTGTATCACACAAAACATTTGAATTCTTCCCTGACACTCCATCTCTGCAAAAAAAACTTCACTAAATGGTTATGCAAGATACGTATTCATAGGTATATTTTCGGGAGGGACACGAGCAGTTATACAGTGCTACTGACACTTTTCAATCTGTTACCACCATGTTTAGGAACACAAAAGAACAGAAAAAATGCTTCTTTTCTGAGGCATTAAAGTGGTGTTAAAGAGGAGAACACCCTAGTCAGCATCTTTCCTTTTCATCATTACCTCCTACAGAATCTGGCTTAATTTTTTGGAAGCTCTGGCCTTATTTCTATTTCTTCCAAGCAAATTTATTTTGCTTTTGACTATGTAAGACCAACGTTGTTTTTTCTTTCCTATTCAAACAGAGTTGTACCATCAAAATCTTACAACTGACTGAAGCATTTTGGAAACTTTACAGTGTCTCTGTATGTAATACTGCAGACATTTGTGTGTTAGTAAACAGGTAACAGCGGTGTTTACTAAATCACGTACTTTGTAGGCTAATCTGGAAGAAATCAATCACATAAAGGAAAGCTCAGAGCACTGACTTGAACGGAGTAAGTAATAATGCTGCAGAAGCATATATCAAACCCACATAATGCAGCAAGACAGAAAAAGCTACTGATTTCTTATTTGTAGTCTCATTTTTGGATATACCATTTCCCCCGAGTACAACATTGAATATACATGGAAAATAAAGACGAGCCTCTGCCCCCTTTTCCCTGTTGAAAAATGGTTCAGACTTACTATTGAATTATTAAATGCAAGAATAACTTAGCAAAGAGTAAAGACACCAATTTTCTCATAAAGCGAAATGCTAAACCAGCATAATTGATTCTGTTCCCATACTGAACTGGTTAAACACTAATGACAACTTCTCAAATAACATTTATACATAATAATACACACACAATACACACAATAATTGATGTAACATTTGCACAATTATCAAGTCTAAAGAAAAAATTATAGTTCAAATGCTAATTGATTCCGAAATGTTTTTCTCATACAATTTAAAATGAAAAAATAATGAATAATGTTTCCACTGCACTTGGCTTTGGGAAAAGTATTCTTCAGTAAACAAAAATGTACTTAATGAACTTCCAATTACTTTAAACATTAACATAAAACATAACAGTAATTCTACAGTTATACTGTATATCGCAAAATAAATCTGAATATCTAAAATAGGTTCATACCAAGGTAACATTTTTTCAGGATCTTTTACTTTACAGTGTAAACATTTTTCAAGGAAATAACTACTGTCCCTGCCTTTATCTCTCTGACATCGTGCAGATCTCAAAAGCTTTAAAAACCAAAAAAACCCACCAACTTCCAAAAATGCTGGTGTTAAAGATGACGCAGTATCACATGACACTTCCTAAATGAAGTTGTCGGTTCTTCTCTCTTCCAAAGCGTTATAACCTACTCATTCAGGAACTATGTCTTGCAATTCTACCCAACTTATGAACCTAATTTCACTATAAACGTCAGCTCTCGGGGTCACAAGGACGATCTGCACCACCCTCCAAAAGACTGTAACAATAAAATAATAACTGGATTAAATACACACAATATGTACATCTATGTAAATTCTAGATATGCTTTACCATTTCAGGCGTTTTACAAAGCAAATAAGCAAACTAAAATGGAATTGGGGGGAGGGTCCATCACAGATTTTTTTTTTGTGTGTGAGTACGACACTCTTGGTTTTTCAGCGAGTTAAACTGAGTTTTCAAGGCAACTTGTTTCCTCAAATATCCAAGCTGCCTATTAACAACTCAAAGCACATCTATTGGCATGCAAAATGAAAAAAATAAAAAGAATACTTAAAATCCAGAATACAAAACCATGCAAGACTCCACTCTGCCTTTTTTACACAGATTCAGAGATTCCGTTTTATTTTGAGGCATGCTGTTATTGATCATGTCTTGCAGGGACACGTCTTGAATGTTATCTGATTTTACAGACAACGCAGGCATGGAAACCCACCTTCCATTCTGTCATATGATGAGAAACTTGTAAGATGAATAAAATGAAAACATATTTTGTGGATATGAAGATATGATAATATTACACATGATAGAGATCAATCTGCTAGAATAAACATGAGCATATAGTGTGCCGGCAGTTTCTTTAACATAGAAGTTCACGTCAGTCTTGTTTGCTGTAAGTTTTTTTCATCTAGTGAAATTTAGAACTGTGTGCTATAGCTAGCCTATGCACTACGTAAACCTCAGTGGGTGTAAGTGCTGAGCCTTTAGGACCTGTTTAGTTACACTGAGCGCTAAAAATCTAGACAGACATTTTGGATCTCTTCATATGCCAAGTTACAAACAATACAACTTAAAAAATCAGGTAAACCGTCAGGTTTATTCTTTCGTGAACACTGCTCTTCAGTAGTGCTGTACCCCAATTTTACCTCCTGAAATGAATTCGACACAGCTACTTGGAACTTGAATTTTGAGTGGTCACGCCTTTATATTTCAAGCCATATACCTCTGCAACACATTCTTCTTCTTTGCTGCATTCTAAAATTTTCAGGGGTTTATTATATAATTTTATTCTATGAATATTAACAACATTTCACCCTACTGATACCTGGGCACTTTGACAGAAGATCAGCATACACATGGCAGGTAATCTACCAAAAACACGACAACTGATATTACAAAGCAGGTAACGTAACAAGGTAGTGTGGTAGACCTGTGTAGATTCCCAACTACAGACTCAACAGATCTCTGTATGTAAGACTCCCTACTACAGGCTCAAACAATCCTTGTAACTGCTCAGCGTGTGACACTGAGCAACTCGTTGGAACACTGAGCCTCAATTTCCCTTGACATCAGGCATTATTTTTTTCGAGTCACATTTGCCCTCACACCTTGCACCTCTCCCTTCACACATTATCCACGGGGTTCATGGATGAGGAAAGAGCACAGAAAGATACCATGCTGTTTAGGGTGATCAATAACAGTGTGTTAAAAATAACAACACTTTTTTGCTCTTTTTTTCTTGTAAAGGTGAATGAAAAGGTTTAACTTTTGAGGCTGGCTGTTACACTGTCTAATCTCAAGTGTTTATTTCTTTGCATCAAGAGGGCTCTCTTTCCACATGTACTGACGAGCAGAGTGACCTGCTGAGATCTTTTGACATTAACCCAAACATAAACGGCTGTTTCAGTGTCCACATTCATGTAAATAAGGACTAAATCTCTGTGTGTATTAAGATCCCCTCTCAGAACTACAACATTAGCAATCTCAAACGTTAAAATAATCAGCCTTCCCCAACCTCTCCATTCTGCAAAATTAAGCAAGTATTAAAATATTTTTGATAATACAGGCAAATTTCCTGAATTTGCTTTCTGCTGCTTCTCCCTCCCCTGACTTCCTTCATGTTATCTGATTTTTTTTTTAATTAAGCATGAGAAATTAAGTATATTTAAATGAAATCTGTGATTTGCTGGTAATAACATGATTTCAGCACCTAGTATTACTGGATGAATGACAGTAATCATGAGACTCACGATACATTAAAGAGCATTTTTAATAGTGGGATTTCAATTTACTGTAGAAACATTTCCTGCGTAATCAGTCTACACCGTTGTTTTTTTAATATTCATCACCCCCCAAAAAAGTTAACTGTTTCATACAAGGGAAGTCAGAGGTGGGAGCGTGAGAAAACAACCAGTTCTTTGTCCCTCTATTTTTCTGAAAAAACACATTCCCTTGATTAGACCACAAAACAGAAATCTGATCACAAAGATGTTCGCTTTGCACTAAAGCTGTCAATTTTCGGAAATCCAGAACTTCTCACAAACTCAGTAGTACCACATGTGGTTTTGTTCTTACTGAAATCTACCTTGGCACCAGGACATGTATTTACACTACAGGTCAAATGATATTTTGGGGTATCTGATATTTAGTTCAACACACTGCATTTTAGGTCAGTAGAGGGCTCTCTGAGAAAAGAATATGATGAGTCCATGGCTACCGTAGGTGAACTAAAGCATAGTAATTCCTAACAAAGAGCTGTTTCTGACCAAGGAAAGCAGGAATCGTATCTTAGGTCTTACAAATACCAAAAACTTTATTTCAACACCCCCCTCTATAATTTCATATTGTTTTATTTACCCTCAGTATAGGAAATACTGATTAGAAAGCCGAAGAGATGGTGAACAAAACATGGATTCTCCCTCTTTGCAGGTATCCTGTACACAGCAAACAACACTTAACTAATTGTATTCCGGTGGCAGAAAGCATTAGGTATCCCGAAAGTTACACGTTAAAATACGCCAGAATTATGGTAGCTCGAGTTGCTTACTCTGGAATAAAGAAGATCTCTTGTTTGCGTGAACACATGCTACATTTTCTACACGGCT
Organism: Steatornis caripensis; assembly: GCA_013398225.1. NCBI lineage: Eukaryota > Metazoa > Chordata > Aves > Caprimulgiformes > Steatornithidae > Steatornis > Steatornis caripensis. The sequence continues at coordinate 1,033,323 of VZSC01017789.1, forward strand.
CATGACGAGATTCTGAGGCATGGAGAAATCATCGTGATTCATTTGCTTAAAGTCTAATTTGTTGGTCAACTTAGTAATGCACAGCACTTAGAGCAGAGAGAGTACATTCCCTATGGATTTCACTCACAGCTGAGAGTGACCATTCATCCCACTACTTTCAATTACTTGCACAAAAAAGCAACTCATCTCTGCTTTGCTTTGTGTGTACATGTAGAAATTCCTGCATTTTAAATTATATTTATATAAAGTATATGGAAATGTATTTTTTTGTATATTTGAATGCATTTATGTGAATCTTCTAATATGTGTATATTAAAAATATATTTTAAAGTGCATTAATTTCTAGTGAGCAATTACACCGCATGCCCTGGGTTATAACTCTGTAAGGATATACAGACTTTCTTTCCACTCACCTCTACCTTCCATCCACATCACCAATGAAAGGGCTGTGAGTGAGGATATTCAAGGGTCATCATGCTGCTCCTCACACAGTGGCAGAGAGCAATCCTCCTCTCTTCACCCAGCACATGGTGGGCAGAGCCGCCTCGTGCCCTGCGAGACATCACTGTGCTCTGGAGCTCCCGGTCACAGGACGTGCCAGACACCAAGAGCGCAAACACGTTTCAGATGGGACTAGCCAGACTCGTGCAGGGCAGTGCACTGCTGACTACTAAAAATGGTGCTCCAGATTCAGACTTCAACTGTGGTCACAGAAGAAATGGACCTCTTGTGAGGTGTTTGTCACTAGCTACAGTCAGAGCCTGGGCACTGGGCTGAGGTCTGGCCCATTGTGGCAGTTCTCATGCTGCTCTTACTGCAGCACTAGAGAACAGGGTTTATTAACTCAACTTCCAAGACAATAGCTTTATTGAGTTAGGCTTGGCACTGTGTAAATGAACTCGTAGTCCACCTGGTTTGTTTGGAACTGAGGCAGAGCAATTTTATGTCTGGGCAGAATGCACAGGGTTAATGCTTACACAGGAAGCCAAAGCACAGTTCCTTCTGTGGGCAGTGTAGAAGNGCACTGTGTAAATGAACTCGTAGTCCACCTGGTTTGTTTGGAACTGAGGCAGAGCAATTTTGTGTCTGGGCAGAATGCACAGGGTTAATGCTTACACAGGAAGCCAAAGCACAGTTCCTTCTGTGGGCAGTGTAGAAGAGTAGCTAGAAAGGGAGAGTTTCTCAAGTGCTTTATTCTTATTTTTTTCTGCACAGAAATTGCACGTCTTTGAAGGATGCAGGTAAGTAACAATAATCTTGAACAGAGTCTCTAATTATGTATTTCCTATTCACGTAAAATTCTAGTGGTATCTAGGTGCAAAAAAAAGTGTTTTAACATCTAGAAGGGCCACCAGATTCAAGCCTCTTAAATAAAAAAAAGCGGTCACTTAGATTCTTTTCCCCTAGTGTAGGTAGTTACGAACATGCAAAATACATAACAATGCTTTTCTGCACTAAAAGCTTCATGAGCTCTGGGTGAAGAGCTCGTGCCATGACAATACAAATCTTTACATCATCACAAACCCTCATGCTGGATTTCTTAACGAGAATTTTTAAAGTTTGTTCTAGTGTTAACTCTTTTTTATCTCCTACTCTAAAGCCAGGTTGCTCTGGTTACCAGCTGCAGACTTTGAGAGTGACAAATACAGAAAATTTTGCTTTGAAGCTGAATAATTTGCATATAGCATTCCCATAAACCAAGATGCTATTATTGCACAGAAAGTGACCTTTTAAATGCTTTCATTCTCTGCCCCACTTCAGGTGTAGCAGGAGGAGGGGGAAACTAGTGCTAGATCATTTTTAAAGCAGCGATGCTAGTTGCCTGAAACTGCTTACAGGCAGTCCTGAGGAAATAGATTTAGCTATTGCTGCAGTAGAAAGAGAAGTATGTAATGAAATGTGAAGCAAAATTTATTCCCACACATCATAGGCAAAGATCTCTAATGACAACAATCATGTACAGAAATTGCATCTTGGATAGATCTTTACTACCTTAAACTAAAATTACATAGCTTATTTTTTTCTTTATTTGTATGTGTAATACAGATATCGAAGGATAAAACTTGCAGCTAGCTAACAATGCATATACTTTAGGACAAGAAATGTTAAGTATTTTTTCTGGTTTAAACCATAAAGGAAAGTTTAAAGTAAAGAAAGTAAATATCATCTCAGAATAACAGACAAGATGTATCAGTGTAGGTTCCTGTGTACTGGTATGAAAACACAGGATGCTGTGATTAACAGCTTGGACATCACGCTCTTCCATGCTACTAAAGGCCTTCACTGTGTTTGCGACTAGTTAATGAGTACCCTTTCCTGACTTACGTATATGTTTAAGACTCACAAAAAGATGTTAGCAGAACCAGACCTCCTTACTCAAGATACAGGATAATGAAAGCTCCTGATGGCAAGACTCAGCAAGATAATTGATAATTTTGGTAACAGTTGCCAGACAGTTGGCTGGCTTCTGCTGGTCTATGAGCCTTACAAGTCAGACAGTAATGGCCAGCGGATAAAATAAGCAGCAGTGCAAGCCTGCATTTAATCACCCAGGTTCACAAGCACTCTACAGAAATACAGATCAGCCTAGCAAACAGTATGTTGTCTTACAGCCCTAAATAATCAAAGTATCTTCTTATATGCTTCAAGAATCATGCATGAACCAAGAATCTTTCCGAATCAGGACCAATCCCAGGATCACACATTCAGGGACATCCAAGTACTTGCTAAGTTTCTATTTGATCTGTAAAGCCAGTTCTTATGCTGAATCTGCAGGACTCGGTCTGAAACTTGTGGCATTGTTAAAAACTAGATAATAGTCATCAGAGGAGCACAATAATAAAGAAATCTGCAATAGGAAGCTTCAACCACAGCTTTCAGTTTAGATCTTGATATCATCTTTTTAATCACTCGCTATTTACAGAAATGGATTTGATTTAATTGAACTCCTAACAAAAAAAAGTCTCTAATCACACTTCATCAGAATGCAATTATTATTCAAAGGAAACCATATGTAGTACTAGGCACTCTTAATTAAAATAATGCATATAATCTGCTTCAGAATCTAACAGTCATTCTCCTTGACGTTCATTGTTCTTTTTCTTCCATTGTTGTGACAATCTTTTTTTTTCTCCTGTTTTTCCTCATCTATCGCCATTTCATTTATACATTTTAAAATGTTAACGGTCGTGATATCAAGACCTGAGATGTATGAATATGACAAAATCCTTAAATCTCATTGCATACCATGATCTTCAAAGTGGGTCACACCTGACTATGGAAACTCATGAGAAGAGGATCAGCAAACGCTCTAACAGGAGCCTCAAACTACATTCTGTTTTGCACGAATTTTATTTGCAATTATGATGTCTTCTAAGTGGCCATACTGAAAAAAGAATGTATGCTAGGCAGCAGGCAGTCCTTGGAGAGAGAGAGAGAGAGAATTTGGGGAGAATCAGGGACAACGGATGGAAGAAATTGAACCTCGGAGCTGAAGAATCTGAAGAAAAGCATCAGTGAGGGGTTGAGACAATGGTTCCTTGAGGAACTTGGAAAACTTGGACAGTCAATTCAGCATAAGCATTAAGAAAAGATTCATGAGAACATTACATATTAAAGTCTCCCTATCCTCTTAAACTCAGAAAAGCTAAGATATCTAATGCTTATAGAGAGAAAATACTGTTCTTTACTCTCTTGCCACCTCTTGATGCAAAGATACCTCACATTTTTCCACTTAGGTCACCCTAATCATCGAGGACTGGAGCACTGATAATTAATTAAACATGACAGACAAGCCCTGAGGGAAAGACACTAGTGAACCACAGTGCTGAAAATACATAGTTCTGTAGTATATAGCTCACAGAAAAGACCCATAAACATTAACAGACGTGTTCCACTTCAGGGGAGAATTGGATGGATATTACACTAAGGCCTCCCCCAGACACCAGGATGTACTGCAATAGCTACAAACAGGCTTAATTCCCTTCTTAGCCAATTACTTCAATTAGGGTTAAATACTGCTCTTGGATATACTTGCACGGTAGTTACCAAGCCAGAAAGGTATTTAAGCTTCTTACTGGTATCATAATTCAAAGATGCAATTTCTATTAATATTTCACATTACTTTGCAAATTGGAATATTCAATCTTGAATTTATGCTGTGCAAGATACATAGAATAAGAAGTAATCAGTTGACTGACATTAATAATTTGAAATTTAGATCTCAAAAGGAGATCTCGTACCTCCTCCTGTAATTAAATATTATACCTTAACAAATGAAGGTGGGAGATGATTGGTTGTTTTATTTTAAAAATAAAACATTAATTAAAGATGAATACATTTGGACTGAGCAAGCTCCCTTCAGGCTTGGGGAAAATGCCAAGTCTGACAAACTCTTTGAGCTGCAGGGAATCCCAGGTCAGTTTGATGAACCTACTGAAGTATTTTATAATTAGCTGTCGTGCTCCTGAGGCTACCAATTTACCTGAAAAAGAAACTCTCTCACCTTTCAAAACTTATCCCTGAACAACAATGAATAAATACCTAACAAATAATGTTTCCCATCACAAAATATTTATATAAACAGAGAAGGAAAACTTACAAGAACGTCCTGTGCTGTAGAATAGCCCTCAAAATTCATAAGGAACCTCAGCAATAAAGCTCTAAAACTATCTGAAGGTAGAACTGAGATTTATTACCACGTCTGGGGCTGTAATAATACACTTGTTACTAAGTCAGATTATGATGGCCATTCCATTCCACTGCACCCTATCTTTATGTGGGCTCTGTATTAAAATGATAAAGGCAGCATGATATAATGGCAACAACAAAGATTAAATAGAGAAGCACATTTTAAAAGCATATAATCTTACAACACTGCAGGAAAAGTTACTACTTGCTCAAGCAACAGCAGTTACTGCTAAGAAAAAAAAATTGATGTTTACCTACAGGACTGCACCATGGTTGCTTCAAGTACTACCTGTTTAAAATATATTATTTGTAATCATCATTAGTGTTTAAGCACCAAAAATATGTTGCATGTCTCCAAAAACAATTCAAAAAACATCTACTCCAAAAGGTTTGTCACCTATCTGAAGCTTATCCGATAGAATCAAACAAAGAAGTGAGGGTATGGCATGTGAAAGGCACAGGTGACTTGAGACTATCTGACAAGCCTTGTAAGAACAACTCAAAGCTCAGGACTCACCTGGTTCATAGGCATCATATTTTTGTTATCTTCCAGTCTTGCTATTGATTCCTTTTGTTTGGTTTTAGCTGAATGCCTATTTGTCCCCAGTTTTAGATTAACTTTCTGGAACAAATGAGTTCATAGTAAGAGATCTCAATATGGTCAAATAGATAAGGAGACAAGTTTTGCCTGAGCATTCCAAATATAAGGAAAACAAAGATGGAGATCTGGTGACTGTACTGAAAGAAGATGATGAAAGGGACATTGTTGAAGAGACTGGAGAGTGGAAGAGATGAAGTTTGAAAAAGGCAAAAGATTTAGAAAGAAAAACAAGTTTGAATTTGCTGCACAACGTAAACAGGAGCCTGGGGAATTTCTGAAAGAGAAGATGACAAGATTAAAAGGACAGCTGAGGAAGATGATTTTGGCAACAACACTATGGATGGATTGCAGGGAGAAAAAAGACTTGGAAGGCAAATGTGTCAAGACAAGAGAAGATTACAATGCAGACAAGTGTTTTGATCATGAGGCCAGGGAGAAAAGGATAGATTTTTTTAAATACTACAGAATGAAAATGTATCAGAGGAAAATACTTAACAATGTCCTTCAGCATACTGTAATCAGTGTGTATGCAGCATAGTTGCCCCATACTATGCAAAATTCCAACTAAATTGTCCCTGAAACTGAAAAAGTACTGTAGAATATGGCATTGATATATAATGAACAAATTGGTGGGAGTGCTGACAGTATCCAAAGTGATACAGCATGCGTGTGTGTGTGTTTAAGTGTACTTGCATGCACAGATCAACGAGAAAACTAGTCTCAAAATTATTCTGTATGTTAAAATTGGACAGATGCAGTTACAGATAAAATTAGATTTTCAGACCTAAAAATAAATTAATATTTTGTAGACTACAGGAATTTCCTTTTTTCCCCTCTGCAGTAGAAAGGCAATCTACATAGGCATTTGATGTACTCTGAATAGCTTTAAACTAAATGTAAATAATCTTCAAAAGAGCTGTGATATCAGAATGAAATTTCTAGAACATTTTATACTGTGTCTACATTGTATGTCAAGAATACAAAACACATTTTAAAGTTTTTTGTTTGTATTTTCAGAGAAACTGAAAAGCCCTACAGAACCTGTTCTGAGCTCTTGGGTATACCATAATGCTGTAACAGCTTCTGAACCCTAATTAACAATATTTTCAGCCAAGCCTCACCCAATAATAAGGATATGGGGCATTTCTTGGGTGAGAATTGATCAGAATGCACACTTTATACTGGATTTAAAAAAAAACCCCAAACCTAAAGAAAGGCTTCTATAGGTACATTGGGAGCAAAAGGAAGACTAGGGAAAATGTGGGCCCGCTGCTGAACGAGGCGGGTGACCTGGTGACGCTGGACACGGAGAAGGCAGAGTTATTGAATACCTTCTTTGCTTCAGTGTTCACTGCTAGGACTGGCCCTCAGGACTCCCAGACTCTGGAGATAAGAGAGGAAGCACGGACAAATGAAGACTTGCCCTTGGTCAATGAGGATTGGGTTAGAGAGCAGCTAGGCAAACTGAACACGCACAAATC
>VZSC01017789.1:1041590-1105668 GCA_013398225.1 Steatornis caripensis
TGTGGAGTCTCCTTCTCTGGAGATATTCAAAACCCGCCTGGATGCATTCCTGTGCAACCTGCTCTAGGCTAACCTGCTTTAGCAGGGGGGTTGGACTAGATGATCTCTAGAGGTCCCTTCCAACCCCTACCATTCTATGATTCTATGATTCTAATGTACCTAATGAAAAAAAAGGTTTTAGAATTCGCTCAGCAGCCAAAAGCAGCAGGTAGCACGTAACAAACTGTAAATTTTTTAATACCTTTTAAACTCCATTTTATGAATAATGACCTCTAAAAACATCTGAAACAAGAAAAATGGAAATGACACTCTAAATTCTTGTCGTTCCCAGGAGTTACTAACCGTGTACTGCTCAGTGGTCACAGTCCACCATTGGGAGGGTTGCCCCAAGAGACAGCATGTAGGCATCTCCATGTCTGTCCATTCCCAAATGTTCAAAACTTCCATACTGAGAATAGCAGACACTACAGACAGTATTAGATTAGTCCATGATATTATGCTGATTTTGGTAGTATTTATTTTACCTCCAGTCCTCGAGCACTCCCCTGCACAAAACCCACCATGTCCCTGAGACAGAGGTTTAACCATAGATCTTCAGTTGAGTTTACTGCTTTTTCTGGTCAAGTAACAACTGACATTTGCAAAACAGGGGATGAAGGGGGAGACTAGTACCTTCTAAGCAGAGGGTTTTATTTGTGCAGAATATTACATTAAAAGAGGCCAGTAGCTATTAGTGATTATTAATCTACAATTACAATAATAGCCATATTTAACAACAACAAAAAAGACTATGCTGCAAGTCATGAAAAAAGCCTTTTTAACTGTCAGCCCTGCTAGTCTAAAAGAGCCTTCTCCCTATTCATTCAGTTATCATTTTGTAGTTTATAATTAAAGTGCTAATGCATATCAGAATTCTTTGATCTCAAAATAAAGGATTTTTTTTTACCAAAGAAATCAAGAACACAGTAGTTAACAGGAAATGCAAGTTTTCAAGTAAGAATTAAAACAAGCAACCAAAAGTAAAGTAATGTAATTAAGGAAAAAATATTTTCGTGAATAAGAGAACAAAAAAACTTTGAGAGTAGTCTTTCTGGTTTGTGGAACAGTTTATCAAGTGGCAAAGGACTTTTCCATAGTTAAATACAATCTAGGAAGAAAGGAAGGAAGGGTACTGTACCAGCAGGGAATGGACTAAATGACCTCAAAACTCTTTGTCTTAAGCTAACAAGGATTAGCATGAGTTAACTTCAAGCTGACTTCAATTAGCATGAGTTATCACTACGATTCGTAATATCTCATCCATGATACTTTCTTTCCATTTTGATTTCATATTTGAGGGAAAAGATAGTCAGCAATGTGTTATGCCACAAAGTACATCTACATTTACGCAACTAAAAAGAACTATGTGCAGTCATCTACACTACGTATCAGCATCATCCTAAACACTCAAAGTCAGCAGAACTCTTAACGTATGGTCTCTTCTCTTGTGGCTTACTGATTAGGGACAGCGTGACTTAAACCTGACTTTAAAACACAAAGGAAAAAAAAAAATCTAGAATTTATTCTGGCTTTATTCTGCTAAGAAGAATCTACTTGGCTCATCGGAGATGTTAATTGGGAGTACATGTTTTCCCACCCCAGGTTAGATGACAGGTACTAAAGAAAGCTAGTAACTAAAAGAGATGAGAGTCAGCAAGATCCCGCACGGCTTATCTGCCAGTACCACCAGTCAGTTCTGAAAACGGGACTTGAGCTTTGGAAAAATCTTTCAAAAGCAACTGCCGTCTCAAAGATGTGACTGGACACCAGGCAAACTTAGCTCTTACCTCAGCTCTGCTATTGTCATCCCTTCACTCATAGTCTGCTTCCCTGGAAAAGGGAGTCTTACTTACCTCACAAGGGTTAAAAATAAAAAGGTCAGCTAAGCCTAATTATATACTATTGCTATCAATCTGCATTCAGTTTCAATGAGCTTTGGATTAGGCAGTTCAATATGTTTTCTAAACAATACAAACATGTTACTGTTGCTGTTTTGCAGTGTAAAGAATGTGTTTTGCATTTTTCTCTTCATTACTTTCTTTGAATTTAAACCACTAAGCCTTGCAAAAAAAAGCAACACAACGCAGTCTCAGTGGACTAAAACAGCCAAACAGAGAACGTGAGCAAGAGCTTCTTTCTTAACATTAAAAATGTTTCTATTAAAACTGTGTGACTCAAAATCGTATTTCCTACATTACCTCTAAAAGCAAGATTTCTAGTTCTGCTGCCTTTTGAGACCCTGTGAAAGCTAAGGTTATTGGAACAGACAGTAATTTTAAAGCTATCAGTTTTTCATTCTCAAAGTCAGTTTAATAATTTTTAAGATCCATCTAGTCATATAAGAATAGAACCTTGAAAGTCCACTACAATATGGAAAATATGGTAAAAATAGTCCTGGAAACACACTTAAGGATCAGAGGAGACAGCAGAATTTTACCATAGTATATACTTCCCAATGCTTTGCTTTGTTCTGTTCTTCAGAAAATACAGTCAAATCATACACCCCAAAAATGAAAAGTCTGGGCACGTAGGAATTTACTAACGAGTTGCTTAGCTTCAGTTCTACTAGTTTAGAATAGGCAAAGATTGCAAAGAATAAATGGCCACTAAGTTTTTTTCTACTAAAGAAAGATTCCAATAAATTAAAGAGGAGACTGAAAGTCAGGCTAAAAAAAAAAAATTTTCTTCCGTCAGTATTAAAATTTGGTTACCTCCAAACAGCTTGAATTGCTTCATGCGTTCAAATAAAAGCCAAAAGTTGGTAGAAAGACTTAGCTCAATAGCAAGGATGAGCTTTCTAGAGTTTCTGTGAAAATTTAGGGAATTGTCCACGCTGAGAACAGAAATTTTTAAAAAGTGCTGTCTTCAACTCTTATGACCTTTGGAATGTCACTTTTCTTTGCCTTCTCATGAAAACAAGTATTAACCTGTGAATTAAATGACTGTATTTCTTGCTGTTTACTTTCCAATTTTTCATGACCGCTTCCGTGTTTCTTTTATGCCTTTATATGAGTGACACACAAAACCTACGCTCTGATGGAGGAAAAGCTGAGTTGTTAAGTGGAGTGCCCCTCAGGTTAATAGTCTGCCAACAGCCTCTAACAGCCGTGCGTGAAGTTTACGGAAAGGACTGTGGACAGACATATCCCAAATAAAAAATAAATGCAAAAGTAAATTTACACCTTAAGCTGTTAACATAGAAATGAAATTAAAATAACCTCTCATAATAGAGATATTCTGGAGGAGAGTTCTCTATGCGTATGTCCCTTTTAAATCGCTGTTTAAAAATTAAGGTGAGACTACTAACTGAATTGCTGTTATGTATTTGAGTGTCTGGAACATAACTTGCAAGTAATGTAATGAAGAGAAACACATGATTATGCAAGTCATATATTTTAGTCCTCTGTTTAAAAGTAATTAACACAACTTTAACAGATTACATCAGACAATATGAAAGTAGGAAAAATAAATTGGAATAAGGATATGGAAACTGCTTGTTAGCAGCTTCTTGATTACAAAAGTGTTCTGCTTACAAAGCATCCTGAATCATCACCAAGGAGCCCTGCTTATTTACTGTCAATGAAGACGTTTTGCAGTGTCCTAGAACATTTATAGTCAGTATGACATGCTGCAGGTAGGCAAATTAAGAAGACAGACAGTAAAACCAGGTTGTAATACCTGAAGTGCCATGTTGCTAGATTCCTCGAACATGAATGGAATCTCAAGACTCATCTTAGACTCTAATAAGTGTAATTCACGTGTAATAGTGAAATGCCTATTCCAGTTTGTATAGGCTGTGTATCCAGCAAACGACCACCGTCAAGGACTGCAGACTAATGCTTTATAGCGCTGAGGACTGTGATAGCATTACTTTGGTCAATTATGTCCTTGCCTTCCAAAAGTACTAAAGCTCTAAGATGTTTCACTAAAATCCCTTTTTCTTAAGTACAATAAAAGGCATGATGATATAAATAGCTTCAAACGAGATACTGGAAAGTCATGACAAGTAAAGGGTGTATTTTAAGGCAAAGAGGTGTTTTTTGTTGTTCCTACAATGTTTTCAGAAGACCAGCTCTATTTCTGTGATCTACATCGGTGAACCAATTCAAGCTGAAATCTACAAAACTTGAGGGTTTTTAATGAAACATATTTCAGCAGCATATGTCACAGCTTTTCTAAGTAATATACTAAGCGCGTATACATTCTCCACTGAATGAAGCAAGTTTTTAATCTCATTTATGCTCATAATTATCTCAAATTTACATGTAAGACATGAGAAAAGAAAGCACAAGCAGCAAACAGAATCACACTGCATTCAATATGGTGACACAGTAAAAATTACAGAATATGAAGAAACACACTATGGGCCTTTAAAAAGCTTCTGAAAAATAGTAAAGCGCCACTACCTACCTAAACTCATGCCTACTAGATTCATCAAATAGTATCTTACTGTGTAGTAAAATTACCCCTAAACAAGAAATAGGCTACTGGAAAAAATATCTCCACACAAGCAAGACAACTGAATTCTCAATTTAGTAAAAGAACATGGCAAATTTCTTGTTATCATTTCTGCTTCTTTTTGTCCTCTCCAAATGCTAGAACAGAGTAAAAGTAGATCATCTGAACTATAAGCAGAAAGAAAAAAGTTTAAAAATTGAATGCACTGAGCAAAACCACGTTTCCATTTCTGTGTTCCTCACCAAGATTCTCACTTCCTTGCTTTGGTTTCTATCCCAATTTTGAAGGGCCTCAGTGACTACAAGAACCATTACCAGAAAAGCCAGAACTTACTCATGGGCAAAATATGCAAAAAATCTTCATAAAAATGCAATAATAAGCAAAAATAATCAAAACTTCCAGATTTGCTATTACTGCAAATACTACGTGTTTTCACAATGTCTATGTGTAAACAGAGCATCTGGGACGGCTGATAGCTTCAAACAGCCGACAACCGCAGTCTGACTAATAGTATGCTAAACAAAAGCAGTAGCTAGTCGTGGTAAAAAAATTGCACATATACTGCATGTCACTATACAGAAAGCATCATACGCATTTCAGCTTTAGAAATTTATTAAAATAGCTTATGTATCATATAGAAGCTCACTTAAAGTTCAGTGTCTTGGCTCTGGCCCTTTGGAGATATTAGGCATGTGCTCAAGACTAGATCCTGGTGGTCAGCGCAGCTCCATCAACATAAAAAACCCAAAACGACCATGTTCAAGTCCTGAGGAGAATGGACTCCCAGTCTTCAGCTTCACTTTCCCCTAGAGACCTTGGACAGGCAGAGTTACAGAGAGAAATGCCCATAAATAGCATCACTTCACTACTAGTGAGTATATTGGGAAACAACTTTATGCACTTCAATATTTTCTATGGGCTTGCTATTTTAAAAACTTGGTATATATTTGTACATATTGATCTCTACTGCTTTTAAAAGTCCACCAGGAAAACCTAACGGCAATTTATTGTGCATATAAATGGAAGATGAAAAGCAGATTGTTAACACTAACATATCATCTGTTTCTGGACAGGCTGAATGCATAAGATATTAAATGGGACACAGATTTACAGCTCTTTATTTTGGAACTAGAGCTCCGTTCTTAAAAACATGGCCATGTAGCTACTGTCTTCTGTTACATAATTGCCACAAAACTGTCCAAAGCTTGTCAGAATTTGGCTGCTTCTGCCAATGTTAGAACTGTTTTCTCCAGCAAGCAATAAAATAATTTCTCTTGTCAGTGTGCGACTGCTGAGTAAGTCAGAAGTCAAGACCTTCCCACTCACAAGACACGTCTCTTCCAGCAGTATACTTATGTGGGCTGAAGTACATCAGCCAAGTATCTTTTAAAAAGTCCTTCACTCTCCTGCAGTGTGGTCCGGGAAAACCCGTGACAGCAGAGCCGAGCAGGAGGCACGAAGAGGAGAAAAATTACATGTTCCAGGTACGGGTAGAGTTTTGCTTTTAAACAAAGATGCTGACTCTCTTCTCCGACCGCTAGTCAATGAGAGACTGATGCTCTAACAACTCTAACAGCATGATGAGACAAAAGAACTTCCTGTTGATTCAGACGACTGTACCCAAGTATCTTCAGATTTGCTTGCTTTTCTTTCAGCAAGAAAAACAAATGGCTCCAGAGTATCCTTGTCCTTCCCCAGCAAATACAGATTAATTAAAATTGGTGCCAGATAAACAGAAACAAGATTTTAAATGGAATTCTTTCATTAAAAATTCATCTTATCTGTTAACTACATATTGTAATTTGGAAAAAAATAAGATCTCTGAGGTAGACTGTAATCCAATATGTTATAGAGTGATACTGTTATATTTGTTGTGACAGCATCCACAAAAACATGGTCTGTACTACAAAAATGGATGTTATGATATTATCACATTGTTTCCCGTTCTGCATCTTTTCACAGGTGCGATGAGAAGGTGCTCTAACAGGTAATTTGTGCAGTGCAGGTCACGAACTATCTTGTTTTGGATTCACTCTGCACAGACGTGTGCATTTTTATGGGCTTTGGTATTAACATTTAGAAGTACATGGAAAGTTCACAATCAAGACACAAATACTGTCATGCTCTTGTTGACTTCTATCCTGCCGTGACTGTGTTTTGTGAGTTTGTTTACTTCTAGTACAGCAGAAAAGAATGCAGTAAGATTTCTGTATGGAATTACACCCTTTCAAATTTCTAGACATAAACGGGAGTGATTCAATTTTCAACAGAAAATCAGCGGAACAAGAGCCTTTCAAAGAAATGCAGCAATATTCTTCACGGGTTAACTAACAATCACGTCAACACTGCATCACCAGTTAAATAGGCATAATTGGAAGTTTTGAAAATAACTTACCTATAATTTTTGCTGTTTTTTAAAAAACATTCAAACACAGAAATCCTTCCAGTGAAGGATGTTTTAGTTTTGAAGTTAATGAAATTCTTAATTTTGATTTTTTTTTAAATTGGTTACTTTAACAAAATCTACTTAATGTTTAATTTACTTAACTTTTTTTTTCACATTTAGCTATTTTTATGTGGGTGTGATGGATATAGCAGTGCTGTTTGGAACAGCAAATAACTTGTTAATTTAGGATAATGCTCTATTTCAAATGCAGTGATGTAAATGAAACATTTAGAACACAGAGTTTCTAAGATTAGCTGGTTTAGAAAAGCACTTGAATGAGTATCTCTAGCACACTTTATCTGGAAAAAACCTGTTACTTAGAAAACAATTAGAACTAAGTTCCATATGACAAATACTTGTTTCTCTCTGTCCTGTGAGATTAAACTGTGGTCAGAGTTTTTCCTGCAAGAGAAAGGGAATGCAAATGAAAGATTCCCAACTTGGTATGGAAAAAGGAAAAAAAAGAGAGGAGACAGAAAAGTTTTGATTAACTCCTATCTTCAAGATTCAGCATTCAGTCCTCCACCTTACGCAAAATATCTGTTGAGTTACAAGTAAGTTTTTGTATTTTTATATATTTTTTTGAAACCTTGATACAATGTCATTATGGTTGTGGTACTTCAGCATAAAAAGAAATGTTTCATTTCTGCCTCATTAGGATCTCATGTGAGGCTCCTGTCAGCTGCAAGTTTGTTCAGTTTATCTCAAGAAAAAAAGGAAGAAAAAAGCTTAAAATTTTCCTTAGATACGTCAATCAAATGGATTGCAGTGGCTGGAACATCTAGTTCAGAAGAATATTATTCATGTCAGTTAAGACAGAATCTTTCTGTGACACCACTTCATCACTTTTAGACAAGACGGTATTTATGTAAAGGCCCAACCTCACCCTGCAACTACCCCAAAATCAAACTGTGCTGCAGTCAATGATTCCTTAGCTGATTCATGTATTCCTCTTTATGAGCTACTTCCTTAGCTGAGAAGTACTTTCTTTAGGATCACAGTTTCGCAAAAGATAATTAGTATTCCTATTTGAACTGGCCAGGGCGAGCAGGCCTGACATTCAATCTTAAAGCGTTTCCTTATCTGGCTGTGTGAAAATCGTTAAAATTCCAAAATTCTGGTGATCTATCTCAGGTTCTTCTGCAGGCTATGTTAATTTATATTCAAATTTACTGCTTTATTTCCAGTCATGTAGTAAAAATACACTCTCTTTACTCACTTTCTTTCATGTAGCTATGTTTTTATCATATTTGCAAGAGTTGCTAAACTAACCAGCACGCTGTATGTATCAGGTCTTTGCTTCTAAGAGACATACCTATTTTAATGTGCTCATATAATCTTACAATCTCTTATTATCATGTTGTCTTTTTTTCCTTACAATATAGCTGATAGAATGGCAATTGTTAATATTTGAGACTGTAGGATTTTTTATGTCAAAATAAAAGTATGGTTGTTTGAGATCAGAGTGCTGCTCTAGGACCACGGCTCTTTCTTCGAGAAGGCAGCTCACATGAATGAGCCGAAGAGGAACACAGTAATTCCAAGGGACTTTTAAGCACTGTGTACAGTGGTTCCAATGAACGTGTCACCTCGTGCAATGTGACATATCAGCTGGTAACTGACTATATTTAATTTTGCTGCCATTTTAAATTAAAGTAGAGATACAAAGTGTGTTTCTCACAAAGAGTTTAGCTCTCTTGTTTTGTAAAAGCTTGTTAATGCTAATGTTTAGATCAAACATATTTCTAGAGCCAATTAGTAAATATGTACTGTGTGCTGCTGGGGTACCCAGCTCATAAATCATGAGATTTCAGAAAGCTGGCTTAAAACTCATTGGCACTCCCTTTCCAGACTTGTCTTAGGGAAAAAGCACAGCAGAAGGCATCTACATGAAAAAAATCTTTCTGGTTACAGTCCTCTTCTCAGCCACCCAAAATAGAAAAAGGAAGAACTTTAAATGTCTATACAGGGTAATCTCCTTTAGATCTGACAAACTGGGTGTAGAAAATGACCAGCGGGCAGTGCCATTCAAGCCAAATCAATACCCCTTTGAGCATATAACTTTCTGTTAAAAACCTGATATAAATTTGTCTTTCATTTACTTATATAATCTCCCCAATTAAATAAACTGTGATCATTGAGCCATAGGTTGTGGTAAGCAACATAGCTGGCAACAACTGAGTAGCACAACAAAAACAGTAGGGCCTGAGTAACTAAACAGCAAACCACTCTACAATTCAAGTCTGACCAGACCTGTGGTTTGATTTAGCTCTGAAACAGGGTTTTCTTAAACATAGAGCACAGGAACTGATTTTTCTTTACATACTGAGCAACACATAAAGCTGCATTATGAAACAAGTTTATTTATGGTAAATAAACAAAATAGTTACCTAATAAAATTGGGATATGCAAATCTGCCATCTCAGAGTTCGCTTTTCATTAACTCGCCATAAATACCGCCACCACTAAAATGGGAAAACTTTTTGAATAATTTCACTAAAATGTATACTTCCTTAAGAGTCAAGTAATGCATATCCCTTAGGTTTTCAGTAAATATTGTCCAAGTGGATTTACTAATCCTAAGGCATATTTACAAACCCTGCAACAGATTTATAAAAATCACAATAGATATGCAAATCCTACCAATAAAACCTATATAAAGTTTTGATTTAGACATTTTTCCTGTGCACTGCATGGGTACAAGCAGTAGATTTATTTCTAAATCACAATTTTGGGTCTCAGCTGTTAGCATCAAAATTACAAATACAGCCCTTACACGTTGATTCTTAATTAGGTTTCATAAATTCCACTTAGAACTTCCTCAGTGAGTTCCTGAAGTCCACATGTAGTAATGAGCTTCATGAAAGGCTTTGTAAACCGTTTCTCGTGTCTACATTCAAAGTTCAGAATAAATTACACTCCAGCCACAAAGCACCCTATTATTTTTTTAAAGTAGCAATTTGTTATTATTTGTCAAGTTTAGCCATGATGCTTCTACAATTCTACTGAAATAATAACAACGAACACAGAAAGGACTTTTTAAAATTAAGGCATGTATCTTAAGCAGATCTAAGAATCAACTTGCAATAGTGTATGTAAAGAACTAATCTTCCTCGGGCCAATTTCAACACCCTTTCAGTTCAAATTTCAAAGCCTATCAAAAATTACGCTGTTCCTGAAATAACTGCTTCTATGCTACTCTGTATGCACTTCTCACTGTCATCCTTACATAGGCACTAAAGCGTGCGTGGCAAATCAGATCTGAGAGCTGAAAACAAAACAAACCCCTAAAGCAAACCCGACAACACAACCAAATGATTACTTTTTGGTCAAACTGAACTTAATCCTGCTCACTCTGTGGCATTCATATTGGCTTACAGGAACTGTGAAACTATAAAGTCAGCAACATTCAACTGATAGATACTTTGAATGATCTTCATTATTACATTAGTTTCAAGGTCTTTCGAAAATCCAATTCTAATAGCGGGTGCTAAGAACTTGACATTCAGTTCAGAATTTGACGGAATACAGGCGACAGGAAGGGAAGAGGTAGTAAATCAGAAGTGATGTATCAAGATGGGGGAAGCAAGCATTTCTTGTTATTTTATGAATTTTTTACTTTTCCTGAGATACATCTAAAAATAGGAAAAAAAGTTGAACTGAAAACTTGAATTACAATAGTATTATTCCACAGTAAGTTAAATAAATTACATTAAAACCAAGATGTGCAGCATTAAAACTTTTAAGATTACTACATCTTTCTTTAAGTAATTATATAAATTTTTACTTTATTTATCTTCATATAATTTCTTACATTACATATGGACTTTCCACTAAAAAATTCATTTGCCAAATCCTCTTGTTACAGAACAAAATCCAAAAATCAAAGGTCATAGTGTGCTGAGCCACAGGCTCTACTCATACAAGGGAATGTTCTCCATATTTCAAATGAAAATGAAGAAGAGAAGAAGGAACCTTATCTCTTTTTATGTTGATTCTATCAATTTTGCTTTTCTATGATACCCAAAACTTCTGTAGCAGAGCATTTATTCCACTGAGTCTAATCAAGTTTTTCAGTTGCATAAATGTAAGTATTTAGTCTTTTGTCTTCAGAGTGCTCCTCTGCTTCCTTTTAACCTTTGGGGCTGAATTCCCCTCTCAAACGCAGCAATGTCAGCGTGGCACAGTACTGGATGATCACGGATGGGATGCAGAATATGGCTTAGAATTTAACTCCCAAACAGTTCTTATATGCCCAAAGCAGAACAAAACTACACATTTTATTCTGAAATATAATGAATCATATTTGCAGCTGCTGCCTCTCATTTTGCACCTGAAAATCTGAGAGTGCATCTGCACTTGTGAGCTCAAACGCTTTGTCAGCAGCTAAAAATCTGACCAAGTTTTCTTTCTATGTGCACTTCATGTAGACCATTGGCTTTTATACTGGTTGAAGCCAGAGTGAACTCCACTGAAGTACAATGAATTAGTACTATAATGGAAATTAGATCTGCACTCATCTGTTTACACTGCATCCATTTATCTGACAGAGAGCCCTAATAAGGAGTTTTAAAAAGAGAAAACTGAAGGATTGACACAGGCTGGCACCTGGACAGATACAACAATGTTATTTAAAATGAGATTCCTCAAAATGATATAGCAAGGAAAAAACTCACAGAGGAAATAATAAAAAAAAAATTACCTAATCTTCATTCTTTGTGTTTCAAAACTGTTTTTTAAAAAAATAAGCAGTAAACCACCTAGAATCATGAAGTAGTGCAACAATAAGCTAATTTGAGCAGGCAGCAGTGAATTTTTGTTTGGTTTTTTTGTTGCCTTCGATATTTTGGAAAATTGTGATAAAAAGCCTGCCAGTAGCGTACAACTCTACGTACGTTGGACTAGAAAGCTGAGCTTTTGTGGATTTGAGCATTATTAAAAAAACCATAAAACTGTGTTACATTTACAATATCTTATAAAAATATAGAAAATATCACTGAGCGGACAATCTTTAGTAACGTATCTTTTTTTTCTGTTAAAGTATTTGGATTTTGTGAAGAACGTGTGTGTAGACATAGCTTGATTAAGCCAGTAAAAACATGATTTTGCCAAGTAACTGCTTTAACTAAAAAAAAACCCCAACCACTCATTAAGAAAATCAAAACCAGCAATTTTATTTTTATGTCTGTCATCTAAAAAAATCGAAGGGGAAAAAAGTTACAATTAGTAATATCAGTGGTTATTTTTTGGGTGACATTTTTTACAAGAAGATGGGCTAGTGATGAATAAAGGAAGGGTATTTCCCTGAGAGTCACCACCCAAATTTTTCCCCGATTTATTTAAACATCAGAACTTTTGAACACTTATCCAAGGTGAGGTTAAAATCTGTAAGGTTGCCTCACTCCAAATTAAAAAGGCTGTGCTGACACCATGCTTTTGATCACAAAGGGACTGCGTTTTAGTGTAACAAGATGTCACATTCACTCTAAAAGGATTAAGATCAGTTTGTATTCAACTATTTTCATACTTAAATTATATGATTGAAACAAGCATTCATTTCTGACAACGCTGACTTGTATCGTTCGTAGCACATGTCAATTTTCATCTTACCTTGATTGTGCAGTCGATTTTTTTATTGGATGCTCTGAAAGCCAAGTGAGCTTTCATGAATTTTGATGGATTAGCCACGCTATTCTCCCTGTCCAGGCAAGTTTGAGACAAATGGCTGGACAGGCTATGATCTTTGGGCAAATTACTCTCCTTGACTACAATATATACTGATGAATTGTGTCAGTATTCATTTACAGATTTGTCAGTTTCATTACCTAAATAATAAATATCACACATTCCTGGCCCCATCAAAAAGAAGGAGGGTATCATAAGTTATTAACAAAATGTAATCACAAAGTTCACGTTAAATTTGATGAGAAAAAAACTTAATCATGAAATTCTAAGTAAATAGTCCTAACGTCATCCACCAGTCAGATGCAAAAGTATTGCTATTTATTTCACCATTTAAAAATTAGAACTATTTTGTCTCGAGCAAGTAAATGTTCTCCCTTAACAGTTTCATTCTTCGAAAGATATAAGCACATAAATGTTGATGGATCACATCTGACGACAGCAAAACAGATTATTTTATTGGTTACCTGTAATAATTTAAAACAGATTAAGTAAACTTTACAGGTATCTTGGAATACACACATGCATTGTCCGTGTACACCTATCTATCTAAACAACAAAATAAATGGGCTATCGTCTCATCTACTTAAAAGACAAGAACTCTCGGAGATTCAAGAATTATCACATAACTATAAGAAAACACTACTTTTTCATGAATGATTCTTCAAAGGAAGTGTTGCTCAGGACATAAATTTCTTCAAAATAAGGTTAACAATAAAACTTTGTCTCTACTTCTACACAATCATATTAATTTTAGGTGAGGAATAGGGTGCAGCATACTAGAATATACTACTCCATTACTCCAGAACAACTTCTACCCTTTCTCTCTATCCTCCTGAAATGTTGCCTTTCATTTATTCATTACTAGACTCTTTTCTTAAACCATTTTTAGGTCCAAATACTGTACTTTGTAATATTAGCTTAAATTTTGAACTAAAATTATTTCAGCAGATAATTCAGAAGCTGTATCTTTGAAAATCAATATTATATGTGCATGGTTGGAACTAGGCTGCAATTTGTGAAACTCCTGGCCATTAGTTTTACAAGAAGGTATTAAAATAAAAAATAGCTTCATAGGCAGTGTATGTTCTCTGCTTATGAAATAGAAATATCATTGCCACCATAGGAAAGTATATCTTTTATATTGCTTTGGCTTTATGGTTAGATTGCTACGGACTGCACCCAGCCCCTGGCCCAAGGAACTGCTGGTGGATAGGGTGACCACTGTTGCTGGTTTACTAAATCTCGGTGCGTTATGTTAACACATGGGCTTGAAATGATTCTGTTGGACTCAAATGGAAAGGATCATACCTGAACTCGTAAATCCCAAAGGCAAAACTGACCAGTAGAAGTCCAAGCTTATTTGCCTCTATCCCTTTTTGCTATCCAAGTGGGAATACGCCTATCTACCACATGACTCTGGCAGCCACGAAGCCCTATTCAGTCATTAAACAGTGCCTTTTCTTCAGCAGGAATGCACTCAAAGTGGGTTTTGCTTTCCCAAACTACATGCTTAGACTAAACTCTTCCAGTGTGGTTATCGCCTGTTTCCTGGAGCAGAAAACTAACTGCTTTTGTAACACAATTGAACTAAGATCTAGTTTCAGGCTCACAGAGGTGAAACAGGTAGATGGACAGTATTGCCTGCTATAATCACTGCTTAGCAGAACCTTTCTCTTCTCAAAGGTGCTGAACAGATCATAAAATCAAACTCTCTGGTATTATTCCAAGACAATCTCTTCCCTTGTACATACTGAAATAGGAAGAAACACTGCACAGACATTTAATTTTGGTCTTACACTCCCCTCTCTGGATGGCCACATCCAGAGAAATGCTCAGCACCAAGAGGATGGTTCCAGCGTGGTTCAGCTATCAGTCTGATGCCAAAATAGGTGTTGATATTTACAGACAAGATTTAAAACACTGTGCATTGGGCTAAGCGTCATGGAAAAATCTGACATTTTAGAATGCCTTAAGGGAAACCAAACTCTTGGAAATCTGGTTTTGAACTCAGAGCTGAGCTCATGAAGGAAACTTCAGGATCTGTAAAGCTCCAATCTGTTTATAGCTATGTCACAGAATAAAATAAAAAATAGACAAAACACGTCACTAATACATTGTACAACTGTACACCAAAGGCAGTTACAAGAATGGTCTAAAAATTAAAATGAACAAATAAACACACATCTTAGCAGCTGTATTTCCCCAGGTATTTCTGCAAGTTGTCTGCAGAACCAATTAAGTTGTTCGCAGTATTTAAGCAGCTATTTCCATCTCTTCTTAAAAAGCACTTAAGCAGATACTTAAGTTCCCCTGACTTGACCTCATATTCACTCATATGCAAATTGGTTTATTTAAATTATTGTTAATGTTTAACATTTAAATGTTAAACTAAAAGAAAATAAAAAAGAGTCATTACTACATTATTGCTAGTAGAAACTTGGTGTTTTAAGAGGCATACTCTGGGGAAAGGATTGTCTGATTTGACATCTTTGTCAAAAGATCTGAAGACAGAAAAGAGCTAATACAGTGAGCTAATACAACAGACAATACTTTTAGAGTACCCAAAGGAACTATTCCACTAGAATGCTAGTGTCTTGTTTAAAGAAAAACACATCTTCCTTGCACAGCCACCAAAGACAGTACGTGCATGCCAAGAATAAAGATTGAATCTTTGGCAGATGAAGTATTTGTTAACCAGTAACAAATGCCTATGGTAGTACTGATGCTAAAGAACGGATTAATAAAATTGTACTCTGATAAAGTCAGTAACTAAGTGTGTGAAGAATAGGATAGTGGGAAACACAGGGGAAAATTCAAATAGCCCCAGGTGTATTCCTACCTATTAGAGTAGCAAGCTTCAGATTTGTTTTTCAGTTGTTGGATTTCAGTGGCTGAATATAAACATATGTGTTGACATTCCTTTAAAATGCATATGTCCAATTACTCAATATCACTCGTAACAAACTTGAGTTTTTGAAATAAAAGCAATGGCTATAAAATACATTTTCTCATCGCTCAGTACAAAGCCAGTATTGGACAAATCTGAAACAACCACTTGACTGGTACAATAAATACGCAGTGCCTTCTTTGTATAGTCACTATCATCAACCACCAGAAAAACAACAACAAAAGACACCTGTACGAACATCTTTGCTGAGAGTCTGTCACCAATGCAGCACCAGTAGCCAGCTAGAGATGCAGTCAGATTAAAAATTTCAATCTAACCAAAATAAGGCCCTGTAAATGAAAGCATTGCTGTAGGCAATGTAACTTCTCTCTGAGCCAGGTAAGTCCCACTAACACAGGCACTCACTGCACAGTACTGGCTTGAGTACATAGTAGAAAACTGCCCAGTTGGTCACAGGCAGTAGTTGAAATCGCAGTAAATCCCAAACACATGCTACATTCCAACTTCAGAAATCTAGCTTCGGCTTTGAAATACACCCCAGTCTTTGTCTACAGTGTCAGACAAATCACCAGATTCTGCAGGTTAATGCTGAATTAAGGTGAGGCAATAGCGAAGTAGTTGCTCAGTTACTGTAAGCACCATTTTTGATCCATGGTATTTCATTTCTCATATATAAAATTAGAATTAAACAATGCTTCCTCTCATTCCTACCTTATCTTCTTTTGCTTAGTCAAATTGCTATAATTTGGAGTAAAAAATGTGTTCCATAAGACGTATAAACAACACCAATCTTGGGTTTCTATCATAAGATGATAGATTATGTATGAACCTGTATGTTTATCCTGTGTTTGACTGGATCATATGGAGTTGACATGTATTTGCTTACTTCACTTAAATTGCAACTCTAGCTTGAAAAATGATGCTATGATATTTTTCCTTTTTCACTGACAGTTGACAAACAAATCTTGGGAGAAACTGAGTAAAATTTCAGTCTAAAAGAGGAATTCAGGAACACTGTGGTTCTAAACAGCAATCTGGTTAAGAAACGTTCTGACAGAAGCCAATGCTAACTTTTCTTAAAGAACATACAGTCTTGCTGCAACATCAAAAAGATTTAAGGGATATACAATTAATTCTCTCCTGACAGTCAGAGAATTGAACAGCTAGGACTGTACACAGACAATCCACGGGAATGGTTTCTACATAAACCGTGCTACTAATGATGGCTATGTTTTCTTGTTCATTCAGCTTCTCTTGTTTATTGGAGCCACAGTATCCTGGCTATTTTAATATTTTCATAGCTGTGAGAGTTCTCTAAGGCGAAACCACTGAATTCCAGCCACTCAAAAAGAAGCCCAGAAACCATCTTTGGAATACTCAAGTCTTGACATCTTTCTAAAACTTCACAAATAAATGGCACCGAAGGAAATAGAATTAGTTCTGTCCTGTAACGCTTCTTCCATTTTGAAGGAGTATGAGCAGAAAAGACGTGGCAAATTTCAGGGTGGTGGCGGAATGGGGTTTTTTTAATACCTGACTGAACCAAGTGAAGTTGTGTTGGACAGTGCAGCTGGTTCATCAAATTTTTACCAGGAGTTCTGCAACTTCAACTTATTTTTTATTACCTAGTCTTTATCCATCAGAGTTCAAGTATAAAGTGCAAGAGTCCTTGAGGCTACTTGCTTTTAAGACCAAAGAACTACTGAAAAATTCCAAGCATATCTACCCTAACTAGGCTAGAGCAGATAGAGAATATGCTGTCTGGCCAAACACAGTATGACTGTCTGTCAGAACACTTCATGTCTTTAGCAGCAAAGTCACCTCTTTCACATATAATGCTGAGAAAATTGCCAGACAGGCTTTTTTTCTTTGAGTGCTGTTACTTCCCTGTTCACCACAATTCATACAGCATCCCCAAAGTTACTGTGCCAGTTTATATCGCCAGATTTGCTTTTGTTTTTATTGCTGCTGACAATAGCTACAGAATAAAATACACATTGTCAGAAGGGAGTTTTCAGCAGGTTTGTATTTACCCTCTACTTGAACTAGATTGTATGTTCTTTCATCCAAGTAGGTTAAAAGTAGAAGAAAACCTCTCACTTGTGTGCTTAAGAGAATATATGCTAAATCAAACCATTACTGTGAAATATGTCTGTGTTTCTTTGCAAAAAAATTTGGACAAGTTTGTTTTTGTGCGAATTCAGTCAAGACTGTCACCACAGACAATATAGTTCTGCTTTGCACATCTCAAATACTGTTAAGCCATGAATAGCAGTAAGATGCTCAGAACAAGTATATGAGAGGCTGATCAGTAAAGCAAAGCAAGTCATTTAAGTTATGGAGAGACCACCTGGCAATCGATGCATTGTGCTGCACCTACGCTGCTGCGTTGACTACAGCAGATGAGAGCTGCTGAAACACCATGAATAGCTGCCAGCTGTGGGAGGACAAACGGAAAAATTAAGAGATGCCTCAAGTCATCCCACAGTTCTCAAGCAAAAAACCCCACACAGGTGCTTTTATGTGTGATAGAGCATCCAAACAATACTGCAGACAATTCTGACATCTTCAAAATAAGGTGAAATGCCACAATTATAAATTTGTATCAACAGTAGACTGTCTCAAATATGGATATTAATCAGGTCTCCCAGCTTGGTTCTCACTTCACACTCTGAGAACTGTGCTTTTGTTATCAAAATGAAGACGAAGATTCAGCATCTCTGTTACCTGCCTGGTCCATATTCCCCTTTGTTGGCTGTTACTTTCCAACCTAAAAGATTCTATGATTCTGTATCTGCCTGGGCCTTCGAAGGATAATGAGTTTTCTGAGCCTGGATACGCAATCTACTCAGATGTATCAGACTTTTTCTTTCTGAATATTTCAGATTTGTTCTGCATGTGCCACACAAGCACTTTAACACTGTAAGTGCTGTAATTCTGACTGCAGTAATAGTCTGTCTCTGCTGCTTGGAAATCTTAAACAATTCTGCCAAATCCTCGAGCTCTACACATGAATTTTTTTCATGAAAAAATGAAGATGCTTCAATGGAAATCCAGATGTACAGCTGTCTTGAGGCAGAGGCCACTGGGATGCCTAAGCACAATGCCACACAGCTTTTTCAAGAACAATCTGATACCCAAAAAGGCGTGTTGTAGTGGCAGCAACACATGAATGTGAATGTACTCTGCTGAAAACAGCTACGCCAGTAATAATATGCTGGCAGAAATGTTTCTGGTAAAATTTCGCAACATAGACGTGCTGTACATGGTTTGTGAAAGTGTTTCCACTTGATATTACAGAGATTGCATCCCTGCCAAAACCACAGCAGATGCTTCAATGAAATGCACAGAAATTTCAAGCTGGTCGACTACGATGAGATTTTCTTTTGATTTTGAACTCTGGCACAGAACAGCGTTAATACTGTTCTTTGCAGTATTATTCTACTGATTCAGAATCTGCACCCTGAGTCTTTGGGATTGTAAGGGTTTGCCATCTTCATGTTAATTTCTGTATGTTGTGTTATCTTATGTTTCATAAATCTAATATTGCAATAATTTACGGCAATCTCGTATATCAGTTATATATATATCTCCATAGTTACCCTTAGCTTTTTCAGTTCATAAGTATACAAAAAAAGAACTAAATTGCAGATACGATGCATGAAGACGAAAATACTTCGCAGAAGTAGCATGCACCAAATCACAGATTTTGATTTTGAGGGAGACACNCAAATTTAATATTGCAATAATTTACGGCAATCTCGTATATCAGTTATATATATATCTCCATAGTTACCCTTAGCTTTTTCAGTTCATAAGTATACAAAAAAAGAACTAAATTGCAGATACGATGCATGAAGACGAAAATACTTCGCAGAAGTAGCATGCACCAAATCACAGATTTTGATTTTGAGGGAGACACAGAGAAAGGCACTACCAAAGTTACGGATATCATTGCATTGCCAAGATGAATGGGTATTCCCTATGCTTGTATTAGAGAATTAATAGGACTAGACAACAGGTAAGTGGGAATATATATCCCTCCCATGTTTTTCAAAAGAACAGAACACTATGATCCTGTTAGAGGATTCCTCAAATCAACATTCCTATACTGTACCTTATTTGTGGTCAAAATGTGAATTTCATTTACCAACAGTCCCGAGTACAGTATTTTTCATTCCATTTGCTTCAAGAAAAGAACCTGCCTGTCATCTACTTGGAAGTGTTTACATTTAAGAAAAAAATGGAAGTACTACAGTATGTTACGGAAAAAAACTTATTTGCCCTAGAAATGGAAACACTCTTTCCCATTGCTGTTTTATTTAATGTTTAGAAGTTAATCGTATTATGGTAGTTAGTTCTAATTTATGCAGCTCCATAATTGGAAGTATAGAATAATCAGGATCACTAATAATTTTCTCAGGAGCTATCTGTCAGCACCCATAACTCATCATAAAACCAATTATGTCACTTCTGGCATACCTTTCAACACTTTGGTGCCTGCCAAAGTAAAAATCAATAAAAGATTATTATTATTCCATGGCTGATACCGGGTAAGCGGCTCCAGGGGCACTCCCTGTTGGGGCGTTGCCATTAAAGCTTTTAGAACTGCATAATCAGAGTCTTATTAGGCTACTCTAGTGAGCGTACCTCATAACACAAAAGTATTTTCAAACTTGTTAATAACTCCAATTGACTAGTTACCATGAAGCACTGTGCTGAACAACGCTAATTAAACTTATTGAAAAATAGCACATACTTTTCTGAGTATGCGTTTGATAATAATGAAGTTTCACCTGACTTCTGGTCTGATGGGAAAATCCACTCTCTGCCACACAGGCACACATTTCTCCATTTTAATACTTGATATATGTATTATAAAACACACTTGAAATTACAAGGTCTGCAAATATTGCTTAAGACACCAATAAATTTTGTACTGCAACATGCTGCTGTAATGAAAGTCTTGGTTCTTCACCATTAGGAAGCCTACATATTTCTCTTTCTTCTCTGAATCTTTCAGATCAGCCTGGGCCTTGCAGCAATCTACCTTAAACCCACCTTTAAAGTGCCAAGATATAAGATAAATTGATCTGACAGGTGTTCTGACAAATTAGATCTTCAAAGCACTCAGATTACAGATCTATCTCTGCAATAGCTGCATATTTCTCATTCATTTTACCTGCCAAATTCAGCAATTTCCTCCTTTTCAAAGTGTTCACGAAATTAACGTAACTATTGTCTTCAAAGAGCATAATCCACAATTAGCTGATTATTTGTTCTTACGCTGAACCTCAGGTAAAAATTTATGTTGAAATTCTTCAATTGTTACTTAGTATCAAGCCATTCACTTAGAAAAAAATTCATCAGAGCCCTATTTCTCTCAGAGAGATGAAGGGCCTCAAATAATTTTCTGCCAAAAACAGTATAAGTTTTTCCACCTGCTTCAGTGCCCACACAAGCAAAGCACACTGTGAATGATACGCAGCGGCAAATGAGTTTCATCAAATTGAACACTTAAGCATACCTCTGCCACAAAGACTGAAACATACTCATTCTTTGCGTCCTTCTTGACCTGCATCCCACAATATTTGAGCATTAGGCTGAAAAATGGCAGGCTCGTTATTGGAAAATATAAAGTGATGCACATGGGAGAAAACAACCTAAGAGTATACACAATCAGCACACACGAATTAGCTGAATCACTGAAGATAGAAATATTCAAGTCATCATGAATAGGTTATGGATAACAGCAGCATGTTGAAGATTATTGAAGAAGGATTAGAGGAGAACATATCACAGTGAGTCTATACATCCACAGTGATCCAATGCGTTGAATATGACACATAGTTCTAATTACCTTAAAGCAAAAGAGATGCCATAGAACTGCCTAAGTACGGAGGTAGTGCATTATTTGGTAGGAATGACTTACCCATGAACACAGCTCAAACCAGTTACCACACTCAGGCACAACACAGTTTAGAGGGAAAGTAACTAGTACTGAAAAGTAAATAGAGCATGTTTGTTTGTTATTTCTCATAGCAAAGGCAGAAAAAACCTAGTGAGATAAACAAGGAGCAAGTCCAAAGTAAGCTGGGGAAGGGAATCAAATTGTGGGAAAGGTTGCTATGAGATGTTATGGAAGTCAGAATGCAAATGAATTTTAAAAGGGCATCGGTAACTACACATGTAACAGAGCTGGTAATCGGTGTAGAGGTGTGATCATGAGCCTAAGAAATATTGCACTGCCAATAGACAGTAAGTGGGAAAGTATACCAGAGAAAATACTGTGCTATGATTCCCTGATTTTACATATTTATTCCCCAAGAATCTATGACTTGTTACTACCAGTCGCAGACTTTTGTACCAAATGGAATTTTGTTCTTACCTAGCGAGACTATTCCTACCCTGGAGGCTGTGCGGCAACCAAGAGGTAACATAAACTTCTGAAATCAATCAGCTTGGATAAATTGTTTTTTCCGTATCTAATACTCTTGAATATACAAAAAAAGACCTAAACCAGAGGAAGGGAAAGCCCATCTTGCAGAAGGGAAAGACAATGGCTGGGTTAGTTACTCTGAGAAAAAGGTGGAGGGGGGGATTGGAGGGAGCCAGGAGGTAACACCATTATTGCCTAGCCATCAAAAAGAGTAAACAATAGATGAAATTTAGAAAACGTTTGCTGTTCAAGCTATTCAGAAATGACTTTAAGATCAATTAAGCTAAGCTAAAGATGACAAGATCACCAGCTAAGGATCTCACTCCACTGCTGCATATATTATTCATCTTTATAAAAAAATCCTGGGCTACAGTCTGAAAATCAAAACGGAAACAGTGTCATATCCTAGTATAATCTTCATTAAGTTTTAGCAAAGAAAATTGTAATGCTCAATGAACCTACTTAAAATAATTTGTAATGATTTAAACAATATCAAAATCCTTCAAGTCAACTATCTAATAAATATTTTTCTGTGTTAGTCAACATTATAGAGCAAATACTAAAATACAGATTATTCAAATTACACATGGCCCATCAGATACAAACTAGTAAATCGTAAATTAATTATCAGTAAATAATCACATAGCTACTTCCTCCAGTCTTTGGAAATAAATTTGGTGAAACTTTTCAGTCACTGGCATCAGAGATGGCTTAAAACCCATCAATTCCTTTAAAAGGGCTTCAGAGAAGACTCTTGTCTTGTGATTGTTCATTAACTGACAGACTCTGCCAAGCTTCAAAAGAATGTCTAGGAATATGTGTTTCTTTAAAAAAAAAAAAACAAAACAAAAAAACCAAACCCCAAGCAAGCAACCAACCAACCAAGGCTTAAAAACCCCAGGATCAGTCACTGTCTGTTTTGCCCTAGATGCTGATCTGCCTACATGCTAAATCTGCACATTGCTGATCTTTGTGATTTTATTTTTGTTGCCAAAAGAAATGTTTCAACAGCAGCTGCTTTTCCAAAAGAAGTATAAACAAAGAAATCTGTTTGTGAGGTCTGGATAGCTCTGGTTTATAAGAAATCTAATTATAAAAGTGTACCAATCCATTAAGTTGGACTCATTTGTAGTCATGTCTCTTTGTAGAAATAGGGCTTGCTGAGTGGACAGAGCGAAGAAAGAGAACTTTAGAGCAAGGAGTGACTGTACTAATAAATAACATGGAGGGAGTATTATATAGCAGCAACAAGAGGGGAGTCAGAACATATTAACTTTGGGAGCGCCCCCTCTGTAGAGCACTCTCCAGAATCATGGGATGGCTACTCCTTCCTCCTATGTGAGCACACTGTGAGAGCTCATAAAACCAAGTACCTGTGCATGTGAAGGTGCCCTCAGAGAGCCCTCTTCACTGTCAAAATTGACAGCAACAAACTTGGTACTTGCTGCCATCTAGCAGGGCTCAATGCCAGTAAGTTTTATGTGAACCACGCAAAATAGAATTGAATCACGTAAAATGAAGCATTTGCACATAAAGGTGTTTTGATCACACAAGCTGACCAATGTAGCAGTAAAGAATATTCCAAAGGTGAATTTCAGTGAAAAAACTCTACAACTTTTAACTACATTCAAAGTATTCACAGGAAAAAAATAGATTATCTTTCAAAACAGTTAACAAATTTAAATTTGGCTATGTAAAGAGAGTATGTGTAAATGAGATCGCCTTTTCTGTTACCTTTGCAATGGTCTCATGCAGGCTGAAGGAGGGATCCAGCTCTTCGGTTTTTGTTGTATGTACAGGAAAAAGAGCTTCGGAGAGAAAGCTAGAATTCTGTGAGAAAGAAATAAGAAGCCTTTTAGGATTCTACATTGATTTCCTCCTTCTAACGCTTTTTGGATTTTGTTCAGAGATTGAAAAACCCTTCAAATGGTTCTTAAGTTTTGCCGATTATTAGAACTTATTTCGCTGATCTAATTAACTGATTCAAAGCCCCCCAAAGAGGCAAAACCCCCTAGGTCTTATGACTCCATTCCTGGAATGGCAGTTATCTTTGTAATTATGCTTCCCAAAGCAGCTAAAAATTTTGCCTTGAGGCAGAAAAAATAGCCACATAGATTTCATTCTGAGCTAGGCAGCAATCAGATGTTTTATTAAATACATTATGATTTAGTCTTCAGAAGAAGGGTAAACACAATAATCAAAGAACATACTTGTATCTTCTGCAACCATCCTACTTCTGTATACGTAATACCATCTACATAATAAGGGATTTTGGTCAATTCCTTAGAATTGTATCCTTTAGGTTGATCACTCTTTTTAATACCAGGCAATCTTAATATATTATTTGTACAAGATGTTCACCTCTTCTTGTACTGTAAGAAAGCATGAAGTTAGGTTGCATATTTGCTGTCAGAAGGAAACAACAAACTGATACCCAGGTGTGGACTGAAAAAAAGCCAAGCAACACAAAACAAAACCCCAAGTCACAAAGGTACACAGATGCCTAAAATGGGAATTATTTTAAACCTATGTTCCTGAACTTAGTATAATAATCTAGAAACTAACCTGAAAAGAAAAATCATTTTCTACATCCCTATAACTCCTGAGACATACATCCTAAAATTATCCTTGCTTTTGTGGAGTACTTCTAGTTTTGCTCATTAGGCATGACCTAAACTGCCCCTCTTGGAAAAGCCAGGAATCTACTGCCCATCTAATCCCTATCTTATATAAAAATAGGTGTAGAGGTGCACCTTGATGGACTGAGATGCTTGATTTGGGAAGCATACTTTGAATACACTCACTGTTCACCAACAGCAGTAAGTTCAGTACAAAAGCAGAGAAACTATGGCCAAAGTTATTTCAGAGATCGGCTGGAGGATGTGACAGTGCATGAGTATCACGACATTCTAAAACATACTAGCTATGAGCAGTTCCTTTAAACATACTCTTCAAAGTGAACTCTGACGCACAAGTAACCAGAGATGCATCCAGTGCATTTATCTATGTCCTGAAGAAGAACAACACTTCACTCCAAGCCCTCTGCCAAACTCTAGTTAGCTCTAGACAACCAAGTTCAGCATCATAATATTTTATCATTATATGTATCTCCTTTTGGAAGTCCTAAGTCTTTCCTTGTTCATGAATCTTATTCTGGCTTTTGATTTTAATTTTGGATGCCAGCACCTACATATATTACTGTGTTTAGCCAGGTCCTTTATTGTATTTCATATTTAGTGTGCAATGCACTGTGTGCCAGTGGAATCCCATACAAGTGCACCACAGGGATCGACGGGGGACTGCAGAGGTACTACAAGCTGCCCATTAACATACTTCCTTATAGCATGCCTTCGCATCTGAGTGCTGTGAAACTAGTCTTGTCCTTTGTTTGACAGCCCCGGCAGAATCTCTAGGGAAATACTCAGTTTCAGATTAAGTTAGGCTAGTCCTAGAACAAACATTTTGCATGCATCTTTTAAAGCCACCAAGGTTTTTTTTTTTCTGGAGAGGGATAGTAAAAAGAATATAAGAAAATGTATCCATTAAGAAGGGTTAAGCAGAGGAGTCTGACTCTTAAAATGAATATACTTTGTCAGATTCATAATCGTAACATTTTATATATGCTAGTTCTGGAGCTTTACACAGGCCCCAATAAAAGACTACCCCAGTTCTGAGTACTGAGCATTTTGTATGTTCTATGAATTTACGTATAAAGTAGTACTAGCAGCAAGCAGGAGCTGGCAATATCCCTGGCTCAAAAATGCCTAAAACATCATGAGACTATAATATGATTACGCCTCTATAAAAATAATTTTGAAAAATGTCTAGAGTCTTTTCAGATTGAATTCCAAATAAAATTCACAGAAGCCTGTGGTCCTGTATTTAAGATGAATAATTTTTCTGGTTTAGATTATTTCCCAGACTGTGAGGCAATATTGACAATGTTCCAGAAGCATGTCCTTTTCAAATATCAGCTTTCCGTATCTACTAGACTAATATTTCTTCAGTTTTCTTCTCTCGATACACACTGATCTTCAATAGCTTCTGTCCTTATTCTCCAAAAAAGACTTATACTCCATACTCACAAGAAGTGAAGCCCCTTTTTAGGGATATTAAACCCAGTAATGATGCCCAACGCATTCTACAACAGCCATAAAGTTACTTGCATTCAGAGACTGCGTGCTGAGCAGCGGCCAAATAAAGCTTTGGTTAAAAAATATTAAAACTGATCCGAGCTTTAACAGGACTGATTTGTAAGGCTGGAATTCTACTATCTTTTGACTTGCTAAAAACACTCTGTAGGGTTTATTGTTTTAAACATCAGGAAGTGAGTAAATGAGAGAGACAAACAATTTAAATGCTTTGTTCTGGCTTGTACAACCTCTTCTTATGCGACTGAGCTTTGCTCCTTTGCATGCTGGGTTCTAAGCCGTACAAAGACTGAAGAAAAATAGTACTTTAGCTAAAAGAGCTATTAACTTCAATTCAAACAAAAGAAGTTAAAAAGAAGCAGAGAAAAACCCCTTCCCTCGTCCTTGAAACAAACAATATAAAGCGTCTTACTCATTTACCCCTGGGGGATAAAATGGTGCTATCTGATATACGCCTGCTGAATCGGAATTATGTTTGTACTATACAACGCAGCACATCGCATGGATCCCAGAGCTAGTTCTTAATTGGGCACAGCATTGTTAGCTCTCTTCTGGAACGAGTGTGGGACACAAATGAGTTATAATTGTATCAGTGATGTGATATGCCAATACGCTCTGCTCAAAACTACTCAGCTTAGGTGTAGGTCCCTACAGATGCTCAATCCACCTCCTGAGCTAGTACATTCACAGCTAAATTAAGCTTCTTTGAACAGTGCGACATGTCTCATAAACGTGTTCAAGAAAACTTAGTGAAAAGTATGTCTTAAAAAGGTATGGTACATTGCTGGTAATTCTGTTTGTTAATTTTTTCTACAAATTAATGCCTCCATGATCAATATTCTATCAGTATTTCCATACATTTCTAGAAGACTATTTCTGGTAGTAAGCTCGTACCACACTCCTAAAAAACCCAGAAAATATAATTAGCACCAACCCATATAAATTTTTGTGTCCAGTGATGCATCTGTGTGCTGTATAATTTGTCACAGAAGTATCAGAATAATAAATGAAGTCATTCTTCCCTTCAGAAAAGAAAAATATATATATTTACATCTCGGGGAGAAGACGTACAAAGTCATTTATTATAAAGATAAAATACATACTTCAAGATGAATTCATAACACCTATTCATCTTCGTTTTAATTTTGTGCAGTAGTTTACAGA
Organism: Steatornis caripensis; assembly: GCA_013398225.1. Classification (NCBI taxonomy): domain Eukaryota; kingdom Metazoa; phylum Chordata; class Aves; order Caprimulgiformes; family Steatornithidae; genus Steatornis; species Steatornis caripensis. Next base: position 1,068,881 of record VZSC01017789.1, read on the forward strand.
GCCGTGTCATTTGGCTGGGGGGAGGTTGAAGAACACTGTCATTCTGCTACTGTGGTGCTAACACTGTTCATCATCATTCACATAATTGCAATCAATAACTCAGAATTACATTATTTATATTCATTCTTGAGTACCTTACTGAGAGTCAGTGAAGGGAATGATTACTGAATTAGATTTGCTACACAAGATCAGATTATCTCTCCATCTAGACAAATATTCTTTCCCTGGAATCTAAAACTTGATGGATCAGATGCCTGTCAAGCAAAGAGACACTGCTTAACCAGCTTTTATCCCACTCTACGCTAGACACACCTGTGGAGCACAGGATAGGAATCTAGTTGTTCTACACTCATCTCACATTCAGTGGTGAGAGATACAAACACTGAAAGTATACATTCATACGCATTCTCTTAATCTAGGTGCCTTCATGGAGCAGAAGGTCTCGCTCATCTTACACAACTGAAATGGAAAGAAATACTAGAGCATAAGTGATTGAATTACAAAAGTGAGTGGTGTCACTGAACCCCAAGTCAGCTAGAGATCTGATGTGGATCAGTCCTGGTATCTTCCTGGAGGCAAACACCTGAAAAGACAAACTTTATTTTTCTTTAAAATTAGATTTTATGAGAACAGAATCCAGAACAACAGCCTTTGTTAAGAAGCAAAAGTACAACAAAACAAAAAACCACTTTGCAAATAACTTTTGTCTGTTGTTATTTTCCACGCAGAGTCATTACATTATCTCTACGTTGCTCCTCAGCCCAGCAACCCTTCAGTGACTTTCCACTTTGCAACAAACTCAGCACAGCCCCTGCTAGGATACCCAGGGAAAGAGGTAGGTTTTTTCCTACCCGTCTTGTGGTCAGGCTACGAATATGCTCCCTGCTATTCTCATCAGTCCTTTCTTTATTGAAAGGTTTCTTTCTTTATTGAAAGGTCATCTTGATTTTTATTACTGTCCACCTCTCACACCAGCCCAGTTGCTCTCTCTTCTGTTTGCCACAAAAAAACCCTCTGGAAAACCGTCCCAGATTAGGATGTTCCTTCTCTGAAAGCCACTGAAGCCTCCTTCCAAAGGCTTCCGAGCTAGTCGAGACCAGAGCCGCTGGGCAAGGTAGGCAGGCAGCCTTTGCTACTGCCTCAGCTGCTGCCTTTGAAAGGAACACAACATAAACAAGCAATGACCAGAAGTGTGTGTATAGACAGATAATACTGGCAAGTAGTTAATCCAAGATTACTGTCAGAAAAAACTTGCTGACATCTGAAATACTTTGGTCTGCACTTATAAAGGGAAATGTTGAAAATAGTTGTTGTTCCTTTTCTTTTTCCCCCATAAAAGAAACCTCCATTAAGAACTAATAGACAGGCAAACATATTCTGTTCCTTTTGCCGTCTTTCAAGCACTATGCTCATCAGACAAAGCTGTGTGAACTTTACAAGTAACAGAAGCCCACTCTCTATCCCAGGGAGCACGCGGCAAAGATACGAGTCTAGGTGATGTTTCAAGAGTACCTCTTGGCATTTAACAGCAAGAGCAACACTTTCCAACAGCGAGAAACTGAATCGAACTCCTCATTTATTCTTTCAGCAAGCTCACCATAACAAGTGAGTGTTGTTTTTTTCTTAAGCAGCAATTTGCTAAGCACATTTCTAATAAATACACACTAAGAAAAAGACATACTAATCCAAAGAGCACTAAAACCAACTATGTTATTCCTTTATGTTTTTCACCCACAGTAGGAGTTACAGCTACAGTTGCTGTCCTTATACTCTCCAACACTCACTTCCTAAATAAAATTCATCTGCCTTCACTTCTAGTCAGGCACTGGTATCACCCCCACTTTGTACAACGTGCAGCTGAATGCTCTCCAGATGATACCAATTTATGGAAAGACTTTTTCAAGGTGTGAGACATCCTAAAATTTAGGAAGCTCAACTTCCAGTTAGGCCTTTGAAAATTTTCTCCTCACAGTTTATTGCCTTTTGTAAATTGTTCTGTAGGTACACAGCTATTGAAATGGATTAAGAATATTTGCTCTTCTGATACGAAGCTAGGTTTTTATCATATGATCTGTACAACCTAGAAAGGACCACATCAATAATCCTTGAATTTACAAAATCACAGAATGGCAGGGGTTGGAAGGTCCCTCTGGACATCATCTAGTCCACCCCTCCTGCTAAAGCAGGTGCCCCCAGAGCAGGGGGCACAGGAACGCGTCCAGGCGGGTTTTGAATCTCTCCAGAGAAGGAGACTCCACAGCCTCCCTGGGCAGCCTGTGCCAGTGCTTGGTCACCCTCACGGTAAAGAAGTTCTTGCTCGTGTTCAGGTGGAACTGCCAGTGCTCCAGTTGGTGCCCATTGCCCCTTGTCCTGTCGCTGGGCACCACTGAGAAGAGTCCCAGTGTAATGATTTGGTTTCTCTACAACATCTTCAGAAGAGAAATGGATAAGCATAACACGCATTTGGAAGCGGGCTTCCAAAACCCTTCTCTGTCTCATCTTCCTTTTGGAATGATCAGTTAACCTGATCTTTTCAATACTCATTTAATGAAGCATTCTGTGAAATTAGAAAGACATTGACGTTTCAGTTTTCAAATAATGGGTCACTTCTGATTAAACTTCGATTGAACATTCAACTTGCAATCTTAAAACAAATTGCCTCCTTTTCTTTTTAATTTGAACCCAATTTCCTGCTGCCCTCGGGTCTCGTGACAGTAATTAATTGATTTATGAATCGATTAAATGGGGATCGAAAATGCAGGGAAAAAAACCTTAAAGCTCCAAACCTGGCTTACTCTTCTTTATTTATGATAGACACTTGCACTATAATTCACTTCTGATTTACTAGACTCATTTTTCTAACTTATCTTATCCTTCCTCAACTAATTAAGTGAATAGAATGCTTCACCTTCTAAAGGTACTAAATTTGCCATCCCTTGTGCATCGTCTTATTGCATACCTTCAATTTATATGCCAACTTTCAACCAATGCATTTTAAATCATGAATACAATCCCACAGCACTTCTGGTGATTTAATGCAAAACACAGTAAATACCAAGACATACTTTAGAGATCTGTTTTGCTGTCATTAAAACAAAAAAAATCAATTTTTACCACACACTGTCTTGGAACTGGAAATAGTTCTGTGGTATGTACAACAAACAATTTTCTTTACTAGGCCAGGACAATGCTGCATCCACAACTGAGTTCTGTTTTCTTGACTAATACTTTAGAAACAGTTAAATTACCACTTAGGAAACTCAAATTATCTAACTAGTAATTTCTTAATATGCTCTCATTCCATACCTGAGGAGATTTTTCTTGCCTGCTGAATATTCCCCAGCATTTGTTAGAAAACATCCCCCTGTCCTTAACCTGCTGAATAATACATAAATACCTCCAGAATGTTGTTGTTGTTGTTTTGAAAGTGAGGTTTCTCCACTCAGCAATAATGCTCAGTCTGGAAAAACACAGTCTTTAGACAAAAGTTTTTTAATCAGTTTGACTTCACTCTTGTTAATATTTGTCAGTACTGCCCATATTTGCACCAGCTTTGCCCTTCAGCACTACACAGTGTATTGTGTCTTATAAACATGTATTGTGCCACCAATTTTGTACTGCACAAAAGTAAAAGACTGTTAGGAAGGTACAATACAGAGCAAGCAGCGAGAATAAAAATTCTTCCAAAAATTGTAGAGGTAGGCCAAACGGTATAAACATGCTAATCTAACACTGCTAAGTCTGCAAAGCAAATACAAAAAAAGAAGGATGAAAGCCGAGAGACAATTGTTTATTTTCTTCATGTAGACCAAAGAATAGTGTGTCTAGCAGACAAGAATTTAGAGGTATAAAGCCTCTGCTGCCTCAGGTCTGAGACTATAATCTGTTATGTGTCCACAAATATATGGTGTGTCTGTTCTATGAGCTATTAACCCATTTCACTCTTTCTGCCTTTTTTTAATATAACAGCCTGAAGAGTAGAATTGCAGCAGCCTAAGGGACACACAAAACCATGCAGTGCCTGGTCACTAAACCACAAAGCAAGTAGTCAGTGCTTACCTTCAGAATCAACCTGGGAAACAAGTCTAGCTGGGGCGTTGAATTCACCTGCAGAGCACACTCTATAAAGTTAGGCTACTATGCCAGAAATCCAGAGGCTTACAATTGCACGAGGACTTGTCTGCATCTGTATTCAAAACCATTGCCAAAAATTTGTCATAGCACAAAGGAGGAAGTCTCATCAGAAGAAAAGACAAAGTGAGAGCAGTGAGCAGAACAAAAATACCTCTGAAATCTGGACTGTAGGCTCTCACTAATTCCTTCTTCCATTTTACCCTAGAGTCAAGCAATGGGCACATGGTGTCTTGGCAGCAAATACACAATTCCACAATTCCTTTGTGAAACAGGTGTTTCACCTCAGCTAGCCCAGAAGACCATCTCTTCTCCATTTTCCTTTTTTTTCCTGGCAGGGTGTAAGAGACTGAATCAGAGGTTTCACTGGAAGAAGGACCAAAAAAAGAGTAATAGAAAACAGGTATCTCAAACTAAAACACGGCTTAGCACCAGCTATCTGGAATGGTTTCAGTTTGGGAGTGTGCTGCAGACTGAAGCAGATTTTTAAATAGATTTACTGAAAAAGTGGATTATCTAGCACAGAACATATCGAAGCCAAAGTGTGGCTGGTTCTCTAACGTATGGGTTAAACTTAATCAATGGAGTGACACCAGGCATTAATCCACGGCAAGATAGGATTTCTCACTAATAAAAGCCCTTAAAGCTGCAAATATATTGCAGGGGAGTCCATACCTCTCCATCTCACTAGCGGGCTGATTTTTTTTCCCTTTCTAGCAAATGCTCTTGACATCTAATTAAAAATACCCCCCAAAAATCCACAAAAGATTCTAAAGCAGCATAAAAGCTGGTTTTCACTGGTTATTACTTAAATGAAACTAAAGCAATAGAAAGTGTATGCTTTTAAATTATTTTTAGAAAGCAAAGCTTTGCAGTTGTCACAGCCCAATGTGTGTCCAAAATCTCATTCAAAAGCAGAAGGACCCTACTTTGTGAAAATGGGCATGTCAAAAGGAGTTCCTAACAAGAGGCTTTTCTTTGGTATTTTTACCATTTCGGTTTACTGAAGAAACTTTCAGGAAAGAAAAAAAACCAAATCTATTTTTTGTATTAATGTTCTGGTAAAGCTGTGCACTGACCTTGTGCTGTCACCAGATGCTGGACAAAACAAGCAAGGACTGCCAAATCAGACTACGCAGAAAATAGAGGAGACATAACTGGAATCACTGCTGCACAATTTATTTTATTATTCAACTCAATTGTAGCCAGAAAATCTCAAGCCAACAGTCATCAGACAGGAAAAGAACATAAGCACTTTCCTCTCATCTCTTTCAATTTAATGTTTTCCTCCTCGCATTAGTAAGTGAATTGAAATAATCACTGTAAAGCTATAAATTCACAGACTGCAGCACAAAGAAAGCAACTTTCAAGATATCAGGATACATCCATAGCTTTATTCCTCTCTAGAGTTTTCCCTTGACACTTTTTAAACCGAAGGCAGAATCAGCAATTTAAGTAGGAGGAAGCAGCCCAAGACAGAAACCTGGAACCTCACAGGGGATCTTCCCAAAGTTTCAGAAAGGCAGAAATAGGAGGCTCAGCTCAGATTCAGTACATGTAAGCGAGAACATCTTTCCTTGGACGTAACGTGTGAAGGATGCAAGACCATTTCCTAACATTTTACGACCCGTTATGAGCATCCAAATTATGCAGAAAACATGCAGTGCTAGTAAGATCATCCTAACAGTGTTCTACTATAAGCCATGAACCCCAGCGACAATGTATTTCACGATCACAAATATTATGAAGCATAATGCTTATTTTTAGTGCTTTAAAAAAAAAACAACCCTATTTAAGTTATTATGCTGAATGAAGAAATGCGATTTTATCCCCTGGACAAATACTGTGTAGGTGGGAGGCTCACCATTTTGCAGTAAGAATCAGACCTAGCTTTTGTGAAGAACAACAACAATGTCTTCAAATACAATATTTATTTATCAAAAGCCTTATTAAACACTTCTTTAACGGCCATGATAAGATACATCAAAGATTGCTAATTCTATTTGAGGGAATGTATCATTGACTCAAAACACAGCTGTTTGATAGTCCAGCAATTGATTTCTTTTTTTTTTTAAGTATTAAAAGACAAAGCTGAGTGCCACACTACTAATACCTGCTGACACAAAACAAGTTCTGATACTTATTCCAGATATTCTGCCAGAAGATTTTGTAGTTGTTCCGTTGAAATTTAGCCACTCAGAACAACAATGGCAAATTGTTATCTTGAACCAACATGCCATTTACTTCTCCAGGGAGGAGAGATAATTCGGTGCCTTCTATCCTTAGATAATACATGTTTTCAGTAACTAGATGCTTCAGTAGGCTATCAAACAGAAGCAATAATTGGTGTCAAAGTAAGTTTCTCATATGTTTTTCCATATCTCATTGACCCTGTTAACTTCCAGGCTGTCTTTCTTCCATTGACTTTCAACAGCTCTCAGTCAATTCCATGAAAATGAAGAGCCTATGAGAGAATCTGCAAGGACATATTTTACAGCAACAACATGCATATATGCAGTACGAACGCTAAAGAAGCGGCGCACTTTTGTTACTGTACAGCAGTTTACAAAAACAATTTTCCCCTCCCGGATGCACTGTGGAATATTTGGGACATCAAAGCACTAGGATTTGTGAGACCAAACAGCTGCTTTTGGAGCAAACTAATGTATCCAACTGATGAGGATGTCATCAGTTTCACTAACATTAGTGGAATAACAAAGATGCTCTTCCATGAAATCAAGTAGCTAAATATTCATATTATTCAATAAAACAATTCAAGCAATCAATTGAACATCAAACGTATTTTGTCTTGCAAAACTGAGTCATTAACCTTAACAATTTCAGCATGCTCTCACTACCAAATTCAACTGAATTAGCATCAAAATGAACAGATGGACTAATGTATTACTGGTGAGTACTACACTGAGTAACCCCTGGATGTACCGAGAAATTAAAAAGCACTAATTTATGCTAAAGATGGACAGAAAAAACACGTTGCTCAGAAGAAATACAATATGAATAAACAAAAGCATAGCTACTATAAAGACAGGATAGCCCGTGAGTGAGAAAGGCAAGACACACATGAAGCCGTGGTTTAGACCTACCTTCACAAGCAGTCCCAAGATGAGCTAGGGAGACTGTTCAAACTATATTTTGTTACACACTGGCAGTTCATCACTTGTCCACGAACAAAAATGAAACCTCTCTCTTCACCTTGACACATCTAATTCCCATTGCTACTCCTTGTTGACCATAAAATTCTACTACAAAGTTGTTAAAATCTCCCAGCAGCAAATGCAACAGCACCCAACTCTCCAGAGAGAGTTTAGGAAAAGCTAATCCTGGGATCCCAAGCAACCTGCCATTCTGAAGCTGGTATACATTTGCTCATTTGCAAAGAATTTCTGGTATTCTAAGCACACTAGAACTTTGATTCTTTCATACATGGATGACATCTCCTGCAACTCTATGTATATTAAAAAATGTAACATATACCAGGGAGAAAGGGGAGGAGGAGTAAAATAGAGAAGGAGCCATGCAGAGCTATATTTTTAGATGGAAAAGCTACCAAACTGCGGATCATCACAGCTATACACTACTGTTATGCAAACTCTCTATTAGTCTAGATACAGAAGGGGAAATATGGCTTCTGTTTAGGACAGCAATCTCGCTGGAATATCAGGGTCAAACAACTGGTGCTAATTCTCTTCTAAGGACTTTCACACATATGCCACAGGCCTGGAAGTTCTGTTTTGAGCAGCTAAGGATGAAGTAAGTACATCATGTCTTCGTATATGGTCTATTCTGATCATTCAAAGAAAATGATGCCATGATGTTTCTAATTGAAGGGTCTTCATAAATACACTTGGATCTGATAAATGAATTGGTGACACTTAATCCAGGAGGACATAACAGAAGAGAAACAGCATAAAATTTACCAGAAGAGCCTGGTCAGCCGTAGATCATCCAAGCAGTCAGTAAGAAATCTCAAAATAGTAACTAACTCTTTCCTGCCTGGAAAGGGAGTGGAGGACATGCCAGAAGTAAAGGAGAAAGCGATCGGGATATGGAGTATCAGTAAGATTAATGATGTGATGCAAAATGTTGAGATAACTGCATTAGGAATATAGAGATCTAAAATTCAGAACATAAAAATCGATTGATTTTAAACAACGTAACTGTTTGACCAGTGAACTACATTAGTCAAACAAAATTGGCTCACAATAAAGGACTTTGTACTTCAGACAACTTATGTTTTCTTTAGATATATGCACATGGGTACAAGGCTGTGTTTCCGGAATTTTCTTGCGTTACTCAGAATTTGCTGACAAAACTACACTACAGATTTTGCTGCCTTCCACAATGCCACCTTGATTTTTTATATATACATATATACATATATATATACACACACACTGAATTACCTATGCTGTGATGATTGATAAGGCAGTTGTAAATTTGAAAATAAAAAACCTCTCCAAATGCTTCCTACAAGTTCCACTTAAATTAAACTTCTCACAGAGGCTAATTACTTAGACACCTTCACTGAATTAAATAATATAAACAACCTATCAAGGTCATAACTGGAACCAACTCAGTACATCAGTGAATCAATAATGACAGGAAACAGAATCTCCCAGTCATTGGTGGGACAAAGACATTCATGGCAAGGTCCCAGTGTGGCCAGCCTGGCTGACTGGATAGAATCCCAACCCTTTACACATGGTCAGCACCCAGAACTTCCCCATGCCACCCTGATGTCTATGAATTTGTATGTTCAGTTCAAAACTTTACCTTGACACCAAAAAACCCAAGAGATGAAACAGCAGCTGAAGGTCCCCATAACATTAAATTGGTTTGGATGTGGATTAAAATGGTGCTGCCAATCACTGACACCAGAACTCCACAACTTACAGACATTCCACACCGTTCCCACACAGACAGAAACTGGTATACACACCAGGTTCCCATTCACTTTTTAAAAGACACAACCCAGATGCACTGAAGAGCACTCCATACTACGTAAGCCCTCCCTCTACACTAACAGAAGCACATGAAAGACACAAAAGCAGCATGTAACACGGGAGTTATTTTTCAGTAAACTAGACCCTATGCACTCTCCATCAAGGACAGCTCCTCTGTTTCTTTTCTCATAACAAAGAAAACTTGGAAAGCTTTTGATTTCTTTTGAAAGAAGCGCATGATGTGTCAGCCTAAGCATGTAAATACTGAAATCAAGAAACTGCAGTAAGTTTCCCCAAGGAGCGATAAAAAAGGAAGAAAAGAAGGCAAGCCAGAGCGGAAGGGAGGAAGCGGAGGCAGACAGTAAAACCAACTGAGAAGCCACATTCATTGAAGAGTTAAGATTTAGTGGCCTCTGTTTTACACCAGTGTAGGTGAAAATCCCTTTTAAGGGCTCTAATGAAAGTTGAAAGTTACCTTCAAAAAGTTATGCATATTTCAACAGAAATAAAAATCATTATGCATTCTCTCTAAAGAGGATACAATCTCAAACTGTCAAAATTCTAAACTCTTCTACATATATTACATACAAATGCCTTCTATAAAGAAACTTCTTTTCATTTCTCTTCTAAATTAGCTTAGTGGTCCATGGTATTACACTGTCTTGGTCTAGCCTGTGAATAATGTGACAGGTAATTTTTATACCTCTTGCCTGTACTTAAGTTTGAATGAAGATACGGAAAACAACTTTTATGGTCTAGGTGTAAAAGTAAATGTTCTGTAAGCCCTGCATACCCAAACTTGGGCAGTTACTATAAAATATTTCATGCTAAATCTGTGTCCATCAATAAATAACAAAAAAAGAGGGTAGGGTTGTGGGTTTTTTTTTTTTCATAATGTGCAGTAACTTGTTTTTTCTCAAAACAAAATGATAATGCTAACATTGACGTAACCTACCACATTATCATAGAAGGGGTTTAAGATTCTGTGTTATCAGCCAGGAATCGCTATGTAATAGGATGTGCTGAGAAGGATAATATGCAGATAACATAGGAAATCACCTAGCTAGAATTTAAAAAAATGCATTCCTCATGAAACTGTCAACTGCAATGACATAGAAATGGATAGTAACAGTTTATTTCCATCTTGAAAAAAGCTGAAAATACTCCTGTACCAGACTAAGTTTGCAAGTGATTGGAACGGCTTCAAACTGCTGAACAGTTTCATGTTGTTTGATTTACAATACTGAGGAAACAAACTATGGCAAATCTAGATTATATTTCCTCTTGTACCCAAATGTTAGGAAGCCACAGCAAGGCTATTTTTCTCACACTCTGTAATTTGCTTTTGTTCCAATACTTCAGCAACTATGCTATAAACTCTGCTAAGAAAGACATAATCAAAATGAAATAACTTGCAACTACAGGTTTGGAGCTTTTCTCTTTCGCGAAGAAGTCCACTACTACACTTCTAAACATAGACCTTTTAAAAACTACTTTTCTCTGGCCCCTTTCCTGAAGGAAAAAAAAAAAGCAAGTGTGACCTTCAGATTATAATGCTGAATCCAGCACAACAAACTACATTTTAAGGTGCTCCACCAAGAAGAGGGAAAATGATACAGGATGATGCTCATATAGAAAGAAAAAACAAGGCAATGCTTAAAGAAATAAGGGAGAGAAATAAGAGACAGGAGAATATTAGAAGAGGAAGTATGGATAAATGGCTGAAGTTCTGAGTCTCTCTGACAGGTAAAGCTACAGCTAGAGACAGGGAACAAAACAAAATTTTCCAGACCATGCTGTTGGTCCTGGTATTGTATTTTTATATAATAAATGCAGTGTAAAAATGAAAGGATTTATGTCAAACAACTCTCTGTAGAAGGCTGGAGACACCCTTGACACCCTACTGCAAAAGCTGTGTTATATTTTAAGACATGTATGTGGTGCATTTTAAATGTAAAATTAACCTGTTTTAAGTAAATCAGCAGGGAGTTCTTTGAAACAGTGAGCCCACTCAGCAGTTACAACACTACGGGAGACTCACATGTCCTCTCTCCATATACCCTCAAGTACTGACATACATATTCTTGGCAAAGCAGAATCTGTCTTCTCCTTTCCATGTATGATGAGGCCACTAAAGAAGCAGGATTAGAAAATAGCCCTTGAGTTTGCCTCACAGTTTCAGCGATCCTGTAGAATCTGCCTCTCCTTCTTCACAAATAATACCCTAGTTGAGCACATCAGCCTTAAACAACTGGTACCATAAACACGCGGAAGCAGCCCTTATCTAAATATATGGCAACACGTTTAGCCCTTCTCAGTACATACTGCCTGTCTCTATAACCAACAGCTGTGTAAACAGCTTACATTTTAAATTACATCTTTTCCATAACAGGTGATGCTTCTATTGCAGCTAAGAAGTAATGAGGCAAAGAGCTCCCAAAGAGATTTATTTATCTCTGCCTCTGTAGCAGAGGTAATCTATACTGCTGAATAAAGCTACAAGTCCAGTATCATCTCACTGTGATGATTTTTATATTCCAAAGAACTTTTTGAGAAGTTCATAGATGAAATTCCAAACCTGTACCAAAGGTTGAAACTTTCACACAGTTTAATAAAATGTTTACCACTTGAATACCTTGCTCTTTTAGAATCCTTCTCATGTTTATGCTTCAAGTCTTTCATCAAGAGGTAGCATTGTTCCATTACACAAACGTGTGAAAAAAATAGTACGGAAAGACAAAAGGTAAACTGGGAAAAGAACCTAAACTTTTCAAGTGCGGTGGTTTGACCATAAGTACAACCTGTTTCACAGAAATATCATCAGAATCATCAGAAACTTCGATTATGAAAGGTGCTTTACAGATTTGGATTAAATGTTCCTCATAGTACCACTTCTAAACCCTGTTCTACAGTAACACATAAATTTAAGGTTTTTTTAAAAAATAAGTTAAAAAGTAAGTTTGTTTTGGTTCTCTGAACATGAACAAATTTCCTATTGAGTTTCAGAGGTATTACACACTCACAAATTCCATTGACATTACTTATAATACTTAGAACTCAGCATATTTAATGGATGGAACACCTCAGCATGGTCAGCTAGAACACGTCCCAAACAAAATTTTGAAGTATTTTAGTTTCAGGTGACTTTGATTATAAAGAAACAAACCTAGGAATCTGAGCAGCAAGTTCTCTGCCTCCATCACAGGTTTTCCTGTAAAATTGCTTCTAAACCACATCGATTGCATCCACTTTCTGAAATAAATCATTCTATCATCACAAAACAACTTCCCAAATTTTGTTAAACAGGATAACCCAGAGTATTCTGTATTCATGCATCTTTTCCATTCATGTCTCCAGTTACAGGAAATTTCATATTAGTTAACAAGTTAAGCATTCACTGTGACTAAAACGACTTTCTGTTAACACAGCCACAGATTTGAATAAGAAGTCTTTTATTGCTGTAATGGTTAAATTTCAATAATTTATAACACTTTTTTTTTTAATTTTGTAGAGGCCATTCACAAGAGCAGAGTTGAGTCTACAGTGAACGTTATTTCATAAGGAAGAACAAAGTTATCAGTTACACAACTGCAATGAACCATTTAATACTAGAATTTCCATTAACATGCACATTTAAAAAGTTGCCAAAAAGCAACAGGAAAGGATAAAAAAAGATGAATACGGGAAGAGAAACAGGGTAAGCTACTAAGTTATAAAGCAGTATTTTCTATTACACAGGCACACAATCAGTGTATAACCACTCAGAAAAAACAACAATGAAGAATTCAAATAGAAACTGAATATATCCTCTTCAGACCATTCATCATCATATCCAGTGCCTTTAGTTATTCCTAACTTACAATCAAGTAACCAAGAGCTGAGCTTCACTCATGTTGTTTACAAAATAAAAACACCACAGGTGAAGAATTTACATTTAAGACACTAAACAGAATTATGATGAACACTGCTGTATCCAAAACCATAGTTTTGTCCGCTACATGCACGCATTTTCTGTCATTATAGAGGATATTTATGCCTGTTATACCATTTATTGGTTTGAAAATACATTGCCATACAAATATGACCAGTATTTTCAAGGGCACAGAAATGGTCCACATGTGAAAAAAACCAGAATTAACTCACTTGTTCCTATTTGTTATTCCTGATGTACCAATGATCATACAATCAAGTAATTCCATTGATATCTAGCTCTTATTGCAGTACAAGGAGTAACAAAGAGAAGTCTGTGATCTAAGACCTCTGTTATGCTGCTCTTTTTTGTTGATGTAAAGTGAAGATGTTTCTAACACTATTCTCCACTGAGGTGAGGACTAATAAACTTATAATCGTGGCCTTTAAGTAGTAGAGAAACTCATACTTGAAATCAACATTACTTCTCTGTCTGGAGGCTCTACACGGTTGCGTGGATCTAAATTAATCATTAACTTGAATAGCATGACTCCTCCTCAATGGAAGAGAATCTGCAGTATTAGGAAAAGTTGATCAGTCTTTCTCCTAATAGATTACAAATAAGAATGTGACCCTCACGTGTAGGTAAAGCCAGTGCACCAGCGATTAGGAGGAGAAGCAACCCTGCAACTCAATAGGTTATTTTCAGGTTATACTGACCTGCAAAAGAGGAATTCCTACAATGTTTATTAATTTTGAAAAAATTAAGACAGAAAAATTCTGTCTGCCTTATAATAGTACTACTCCTGTTTGATACAATAAACTGAATTCCCAATAAACCACTGCAATAAATGGTAAACAAAAACCAGATTGGTTGTCTGGTAGAATATAGCAAAGTAGGACAGACAATGATCCTGTGTCTGAAGGACTGTTCATAATCAGTACAATAGACAACAAAAATATATCAAAGAATGCAAATTTAATCATTCTGTGTAACTCACTTTTAGGAAAAGATCCATCCTCTTGCCAACACAAATTTACATATTTTGCTAAGCAGATGCAATCCTCACATGAAATAGATCTCATGAGGTCAAGAACTCCTACGGTCTGAGAGGTGCAGTACATGAACCTCAAGGGTGCTGATTGCATTTATCACCAGTTTATTTCTAGGAAATGACTGTGCGAGGACAAAAGCTGAGTTTTCAACAGAGAATCAAATTTTCAGTGTCATGTTTAAGAAAGTGTGAAAATATTCTGTGATTAATTACATTGCTAAGTCACTTTGGGACAAAAATGCACATCTGCAAAGTTAACTGAACACAATAACTTTGGTAGGACTGGAACAGACAACAGCCAAGGGAACCTTCAGTGTTCATAGTGTAAATCTTGCTGGAAAACACTTATTATTTTGATATACTGGGGTTTGCAGATTCTTTCTTATGCTTTATAGATCCTGCACACACCTATCAAATGAAAACTATGTGGGAATAGGTGCTAAGTGGTAACAGAAATTTGCGCTGGACCGCAAGCCTGTCATAAACACTGACACTCATAGATCTTTTGCCTTCATGTTTTCCTTACAGCTTTTGCCTTGTGTTTAATCCGAAATAGAATACTTTGCCTAAAAGGTGCAGTGATGTTTAGAAACAGAAGTCTCCTTATTTATATAAATTCTTGACTTAATCTATTTTAATCTACACAACAATGCTCCAATATTTGGCATATTTCTATTTTGCTCTGCATTTGTGAAATAGAAGCATACTAGCATGCAGTGCCAGAAAGCATTCCTGCTCAATTCAGCTTCACCTTTGCTCTTGAACTTGGAAAGTCGCGCGCATATGTAGATAAGAACAGTGCAAGAAGAGAAATTAGGGGAATATGAAGTCAGGGCATTGTTACATTTACAAGAAAACACACATCTTTTCTCATCTTAAAATAACTAATGCCAGGCTTCCTGAATCTCAGCTGATCAACCAAGGCTAAGTTCGAGCTGTTCAGGTGCAAATACAACCTACAGTACTGAAGGCTGAGGAAGGACAAACTTGCCTAACAGTTTATCTGTGTCCAGTTCCAACCTGCTCTCCAAACAGCGTAACATGCCTCTTCCTTCGACTTACCTTGCAGAGGACAATGGACTGAAAAAGAATATGGTGTTTTGAAGACTCCAATCAAACATACAGATCTTTACATCCAATATATATACTAGAGAGTCATATTTTGCCCACAGTATGAAAATGGATATAAAATTCATTTTGAAGGCTGTCTCATCCTACTGTGCAGGAAAAAAAATACACATTAAAATTTGTTTCCTCTATGCTGAAAGCAGTCTGAAAAGTTGAGTTAGATGATATGTAACCTATAACACTATCACCAATACTAACATTTTTAACACAATGCCCTCCAATTTTTTTTTTGCTTTTTATTTGTTCTAAACATGCATCTGTTTGAGTGCCATACCCCTATAAAATCAGTCTGTGGTAATCCTCTGAAGATCTAAAAAAATGCACTTACAAGAGATAACTTTCCACTACAACATGCTTGTCATATAAGGATAACCTGAGAAAATATAATTCTATCTTTCTGCTGTTTTCAGTTTGTCTGTTTTTATTTGTAACTACCTCTGATGTTCTGACGTCCTCGTAAGAAAACTGCGTGGCAGGTACTCCAAGATGGTTGATGAAATAATCTGAATCTCCCTGTATCTGCACAGAACTCACATTAGATCCTGGACACTTAGTCTTTTCCACACAGTTGAAGCTCTGGCTCTGAAAAACAAACACAAATTAAAATTCTCCTTATTTGCAACCAGACTCGTAACAACTCCTATCAATATTTCATTTACACAGCATTCTTTGGGTTGAAGCATTTTAAAAACAGGCTGGAACTTACACTGGTGCAAACAGGTATTGGCTGATTCACACTTAGTAGTGAGCGAGTCTAAACCCTTCACCCTCTATTGATATACACTGCAGTCTTTGGGATTGGACATAGCAGAGAATGAAGTGTGTGCTGCAACGTTGCTGAGTCTTTCAAAGGATAATGAAAGACATATCTAATTAGAATGGTAGGAGAGGCAAGAGACGAAGTCTTTGGTAGGCATATGAAATGTCCCACACTGGGCTGGAGATTAGAGGTCGTCATGATACCTTTTGGAAGCACGTTCTGAGATCTTTAATGGCTACTAAGGAATAAATTCTTTATTCGGTTAATAGCATGCTCTCTAACAGCAAAAAGCTGAATCAGGTAATCGTATTCAAGATATCTATGGTCTATGCTGGCAATGTAAAGAATTTGCTGTAATTGCAGAGTAGGGGTAAAGATAAAAACAATTAAAAGGCTAGAGATACACAAATACACATTTCTGGGTAAATTGCTTAAAACAATTCTAGTCAGTGACATGTTTGTATTTCTTTCACGTAAGTATTTGATGGTGAAATCTTAGCAACAGAATTGCAATAAATATAAGATGAAAACTGGAAAACAAGCCCAAGACTGAGTGCTACATACTAGTGTAGCTTTCACAGAATCACAGAACGGCAGGGGTTGGAAGGGCCCTCTGGAGATCACCTAGTGCAACCCCGCTGCTAAAGCAGGTTTGCCTAGAGCAGGGTGCACAGGAACGTGTCCAGGTGGGTTCAAATACATGAGGTAATTAAACGCTTAATAAACAGTAGGCACAAAGGCTTTCAACATCTATTATAGCAAATAAGCTACTTAAGTTTCTTCTTAAGAATGCTAAGAAGTCGACATGCTAGAGATTATTTACATTTAGCGAATAGTTTATATACTATAACATAACTTCCTCAGACCCACCTACTAAATTAGTTGCTTGCTACAAGAACAGTGTAAAGATTAGTTCTTGTTTAATACTAAAATACACCAGATTCTGTACATTAAAGTTCCTGAGGTTAGCAGGAAAATGTTTTGAGAGTTAGAAAGAAAGAAATCTTGGTATTTTTCCATTTTTAAATTAACATAATTATTGCTTCACAGTTTCACTTCAGTGCTACGAAGAATGCAATTGCATATTACCCAGCATAAAAAAGGGCTGAAGATTCTCACAGAAAACTATTTTAAAATACCTTCAAGAAATAGCTTCCATTTCATAAGCATTTTTGAAGGGTGGCTATATCACTCCCTTTTTGTTACATGTTTCTGCTCCCACCATTCTTACATACATTCACAGTTATGCAAGGTCCATCCAAACAGACAGTTACAGTCCAAATGGAAACAAAACATCACTTCTGTATGTGCAGTCCCCTTCTAGTAAACACTATCCCCTTTAAAGATATCCGTGGAGCAACATGACTCACAGCAGCCAAAATTCTGTTTCTCCATGGCATAGTAAGAAAAAACAGTAACAAAAATTAAACATTGATGTAGCATTAATCTTAGGTGTCATTTGTAAATCATGGTTGTTAAAACATCGCAGTCAAAAGATTAAATCAGGGCTTTTGGGGATTTTTTTAGATTTAGATATTTTAAAAATTTTTTAAACCTGAAGCTATCTCTCTAATTACAACCTTTGTTTCTGGCTTTCATGCCCCATATACACCATTCTTGAGAAGGTTTCAATTACATTGAGAAGACGTTTAATAGCATAACAGTGTGGTAGTTCAAAGACATACAAAACCATCTGCTATCGAAACAATCTCAATAAAGTCAGTAACCTTGTTTTTAAAAAAACGAAGCTACAACAGCAACAGCAGAAGCTCAAAAGGTGTTTTTAAATAACTGAATTTTATCTCCTAGAATCTTTCCGCGTCAAAACCTCCGTATAGCACACATCCTCAAGTAAAGGCATGTTTATACTTTTATGCATATATATGTACACAAAATCCATTCTAACGCGATTGTTCCTTTCAGGAATTGTAAGACGTTTAAGTATCCCGCAGTGTACTACACTACAGCGTGGATTAGACTATCTCCTAAATCCCTCATACTGCCAGACACTTTTGGCCAACTTTCATAAATGATGGAGAGGCCTGTTCCTTAATGTTTAAATGTTTACTGAATGATGTGAAATACAGCTCTAGGGTTCAACAGGAACATCTCTGAAATAAGCAAAAAACCCAGAGTTAACTCCTAAAGGAAATCACAAAGTTAAATCACCAAATTAATCCCAATAAAACTGTCGGACTAAACAATTCAGTGTCAGAGAAGACAAACAGCTGAAGAGACAATGATCCATAAGGAAGACACATACTATGTGGAAAGAACTTGTCTTTCCAAAAAAATCTGATCCTATCTCTCAATAAACACAATGGCAGCAAAGCTCTTCAAGGCTAACACTACTTACATCTAGTCAGGTTAAGAACTTACGTAACTACCATGACTACCCAGAATTAATTTTCAATAAGTAATCAATAGAAGGGATATCCTGAAACATGGTAAGGACTATAAAAATCTTAATATATACCTCACAGAGGCAAGGAAATGGAGCAGGGAAATGAATGTACATGTTTTTCCTTGTAAATCTAAATCCTTATACCTTTCACTCTACTTAGTGAACGTTAACCTTTCATCATCTCCTATGTATTCCTATCTCGAATTTGTTATGGAATTTTCAGAAAAGGAACACTGTAAGCTGCTGACTGGTGGTACAAGTGTGGACTTGGAATTTATACCTGGAAATCCCAATTGGAGAGGGGGAAATAGAGGGTAACAGAAAAGGAAAACAAGGTTTCATGCAATGAATAACATTTCACACAGCAAACAATGCCAGAGATTTTTTATCTCATATGTGAGAAGTCAACTGGTGTAACTGTACAATGAAGTTCTAAGTATAATCTCACCTATACCCCCAAATTGTTGGCTAGGTATCAAGGATATTAGAAAGCTGGATCATTATTGTCATCTACTAAGCAGAGTGGGTTTCACAAAAAAAGCAGTCAAGGCTGTAGATACTGCAGGGACACCCTAATTAACAGAGTATTTAGTATTGTTTCTAAGAGGTGCAAATGATGGTAGAGTCAGTTAATTCTGAATATACACAAACCTTCACTTCTGCTAGCATACCAGGAACTGAAAAAAAGAGACGCTTTCCCTTTTCAGAAACCCAAGCCTGACTTTTGGCCAGAATTCTGCCCCTCAGAAAACACTTTACTACACTCCATTTTAAGCATTCAAAAGGAATCTGTTACTTTTTTCCTCACTATAGCAACAATGAAATATTTTTTATGTATGAAAGTTTACATATGAAATGTTTACAGATTCAGTTAAGAGTACAATGAGATATGGTACTTTCCGGTTTTTACATCACTATCCTTCATGGTATAGGATTTACATTTTTATGACAGCAACGTTCAATTCAATCGTGCTAGCATCGTAAGAGTTTAACTGCTTTGTTCAGCTTTCACTGTTCTGACTCCCAAGCCCCTGATAATGACTAGTTCAACAATAAATATTTAACACTGCGCTAATATGGGAGAATGCTTTATGTGCAAGATACTGTTCTCTTCCAATTGATTTTTATTGTTACGCAAACTACATTATCAGCATTCTTCAAGTCTTTGGCAATGACTGCAAACTTCATGTAATGTGTTTTGCATTCATTAAACAAATGAAATGTTTCCCCGAATTAATGGACTTTAAGATAAAGAATATGAATGGCCTACAATTAATAAAACTTTCCCATCAATGAAGTGCTGCCTAAGAGGCAAGCTCTTAAGTTGGTCAATGCAAGAACAACATCCCACCACACAGCACGTCACATATTTCACGTACAACAACAAATCAAAGTGAATGAGGCTGTCTGCTTGCCTAAATACAGGTGTCTAATGCTATTTGAGATGTTGCAAGGCATTCACACAGACTGAAAGCAAGACACAGGGGAAGGTTGCATCTTACTGGATCAGCATCCGTAGGAAGGAAGTATATCAAACCTCAAATGGGATTAAACTTTTTTGTTCATATGACTGAATGGAATTCCTTTATTTATACAGATTGGGTTGTCAACGTCCAGGCAGCTCAGCCTGTATTTATTATTGTTTTGCAGGTGAAAGTAACATCAATTAAGTCTAATATCAACTGCATTTATAGCATTAAACACAGCAGCTAGACACATAACTGAAGCCATACCTACGAATACCTGTTTATAGGATTATTACTCACCAATACTGCCTACGTTAGTAGTTCCTGCTTTCATTTCCTTCCCTGTAGGAACTATCCTAAATCTTTGTTTGATCTTCCTGCACTGCAGATACTCTTGTTTCTGACACAGAAATTAACTTCCAATTACACTTAGTTAATCAACTGGAAAGATTGTTCTTGTATCATGTGAAACACTCTCCTACCAAAATGTACAAGCACCATCTCAAGTTTCTTTCAATATGTAGCAGTCAGGAAACCAGAAATAGATCATCTCCCCAAATTGTAACTGCAATTTATGACAAGCAGGACAGCTTCCATGCTTGGCAGCAGAATGCCTGATCCTTTCTGCAAGCCAAGTAGGCATCAATGCAGAATAGAGATCAAAGAAAAAATTGCTGCTGCTAGGAAATGAAGGTCACTCATAAGTAAAATGCTACAAGGGGATGTGGGCCATAGAATTCACAGCTGTGGGGGAGAAGAGTACACCAACGCCAATGTCCAGAAACATAGGATTTAAAAGCATTTTAAAGTTCTTTGATGCCAAATAATTCGTCAATCATCATGTAATAGCAACTGTGTATCACTTTGGCATTCTGCTTTCCCTTTCCTTTTTTTTTCCGCACCAACTAATCTGCTATTTTTGCATGTTTAAATCTAAAATGGTGTTGTTTACAAAAAACTCCTCTTAATTTAACAATTTGATTAATTTTAATTTTGATAATCCACACAATCTTTACATTCACATATGCAAAAAATAATCTCTGAGTTTTAAGTTTGGAAAAAAATTTTAATTGCTACGCATTACTTCAGCAGTTGCAGTCAGGTCCTAGTTAATGATCCTTTAAATGTTAGTTTCTATGTAGGCAAAAAAAAAAAAAATTTTTAAAAATCCATCTAGAATAAATTATCAGCAACACGCTCTCAAAGAACTAACTCCCTGTTGTAGAGTAGGCAAACTACATTTCTTCAGCTGGTTAGTCTTACAGTAAAACACACATAAAAGCACTATTTAGATCACTCAGTTGCTCAGGCTGGTCCACTGTGTCAATCAAGCCATCCCTTTAGACTGGAAGGAAATCAAGCCATGTGGTTAGACAGTAATCAAGGAGTGGTTCATGTCAGTGCAAGGACGCACATGCTATTTGTAATTGAATAATTTTATTTCTCTGGAGTTCATTTGGGTTTTCAGCATCATGTTACACGTTTATATAACAAATTTGAAAAAACGAAGAGTACCATATGGCCCATTAGATACATTTAATTTGGATTAATGTTATAAAATAGACCTGACACAACTGAAGTATAATCAAGTGACACTTCACTGCAGACCTTATTCTACCACTAATTAGAACTAAGCAATCCTAGGTGCCTTTTGCTGCAATGTTAAGATCCTGGTATAAATAAAAGCCTATATTAAAAAAATTACCATTTATTGGCCGTTTCTACAGTTCACCTTCTACCTAGAGACATGTATCTGTCAGTTAGCTCTGGTTACCTTCTTCTATCCGACTCCGGCTGAAGTTAAAACCTTAGCAGCTTTTGACACCAGATTAAAATGCCTACGTAGTTTTCAAGAGGACAAATAAACAACGACCAATTATTCTTACAATATGTGCGTGGTCCCAGCTTCAGAACTACAGCAAAGCAGCTTATTCTTCATGAATAATCAATCTCTATTTCTTGAGCTGAATTGCCACCCGTGTTAGTAACTGGTGCAAGGCAAACACATTTAAGAAGCAGAAGCAGGATAAGCCCATCTAGATGAAGGAAAATTATCTAAACAAAGAGCTACAGAATTTATCAATCACAGACAATGTAAAAATGCAGAAAGTAACAGATTAGCATCTTTATTACTGCAAATGTGTTATGCTAAATCATCATCAACAGGTATGAAAGGCCAGAGAAGCTGCATCGCAGAGGATTCACAAGTATATGTCTCTCACCCAAAAAAACCTGCTACACACTAACAAACAGATCATTAGAGGAAGAAGGTTTGACAGCTTTTAAAAAATATTATTAGCTGTATTATTAGCTGTTTGCTTGCCCCGACTATGAAAATCTACTGGAAAAAAAAAACCCATTAAATTTCTAGGAATTGTATTAATTCTATGGCAAGCATACTCCTCTGTTTTCTCCCATCTGATTATCTGGTTTGGCTATAAACATCCTCCTTTGCTCTTTGCTGATTGATCATATATACCGCTATTATTGCAAACCAGCTGTTTATAAAATTATTAGGGAGTTTAATACAGCACTTTTCCCTACAGACCTCAAAGTACTTTCCAAATCAACTAAAGGCAAGCAAGGTACCTAATATTTCAGTCTTGCCCAACAAAACAACTAAACAGAAACCAAATGCACGACATTTCCCATATTCCGAGCCTTTATCAAGCTGTCGTGATTCAAGGATGTACATAAAAATAATTCTAAATCATACCCATTCATTTTTTCTCTCCGTGAGAACAAGAAAAGAAAATCTAACTGTGCTGATGATAATTAATATGTTACATACAGAGAACAGTTATGGTTTAAATAGCCTAAATGTTACACACCACTAATGTGATGCATTCGCCTATTTACACGATGCAATCATCTGATTACCTCCACTAATTTAGGGACACAGTAAAAATACTAAAAAAAGAAATGAGCAGACCATACTGTTCTACAACAGACAATAATATTTTAAAAAGCTGTCATTTCAATGCTTGTGCATGTCTTTTACACCTATTTGGGCATGACAGCAAAGTTCAAAAAGCATCTACAACCCAGTTTCACAATGATCTTTGACTTCTTGATGCTGCGTGAGACATTGAAACACAACTGAACAGCTTCATGTGATGATGCTTATTCTTCGTGTTAGCACATTTTAGTCAACATTTACAACAAAGTAAAGCACAAACAATGAAACAAATTATCGTTCTGTAGACCAAGCCTGTAACTGTTCAGAGTAAGACAAATATGATTAAAACTACACCAAGAAACCTTTTGAGGTAGAGTGACTAAAACCTGCTGCTTTTAATTAATTTTGTATTTAGAAAAAAAAAATTAATTAAAAAGGAATAAAATGTTGGATCCTTAGTTTCTCAACAATTATTTCCTTCCAGCTTATGCATATTTTCATTTAAACACGTATGAAGCTTTACTGAAAATACATAAAATCTTAACATGAATTGACCTTTAAGGGCAACGTGAAGACTCCTAGTGAAATTGTTCTGCAGCAGTACAAAATCAGTCACAGAAAAGAAGCATTTAGTTTTGATTCTTCAGTATTATCACGCTCAGTAAAACGAGAGATGTTCCTTGTACGCACACACATTTCATTGAGGGGACTACCTTGGCACTATGAAAAAACAACGCCCACAAGAACTAGTTGTTTATTTAAAGACATCGGGGACAAAGAATTTAGTATCATCTAAAATCCTGATCTCCACCACAGGTGATTCTCAAACAGATCACTACAGCTGCCAGGGTTCACCATTAGCCCCTCAGAAATTCCCCCACAATGTACTCTGTGTTTTCTTAGACAAACGCACTGCACCTGGAAATTCCAAGAGTAAACTGTTTTTTAGCCGTGTGGGAAGAGAATATTGTATTTTCACAAGCAAAAACTGCCTCTTAGGTAAACCACGTGGCTTTATAAGAACTGTTCTTTGAAAACGCACGCAGGTCTCCTGCATGACAGAGAAGACCTTTTTCACGCAGGGGAGTAAAGGAAACTGAAAACTGTGACGACAACAACAATGCTTATAAAAGGTCAGCTCAAACCGCGATGACCCAAGACCCAGTTCTCACACTGTACTCAGATTTTGATTGAACCAAGGAAAATCCAGTTGAACCACGCAACACAAGGTGCCATGCTTAAAACTGCAATTTTACCTTTCAAAAAAGTGTAAAATAATTTATGCCTTTTAATGATGACTTCCTAACAAAATTGGGAAACTATAATATCAGTGGTTGTAAAGCAAAGCACGGAGAAATACGTATGCTTGGTGTGAAATATTTAAATACCTTGTTATATGTTGTACTACTTCACAAATTTAAATTATTTTTTATTTGTTTTACACCTACAAAACTGAGACAAGCGTAAACCTGTATTGCTTGTTCAGGGCTTTGTCTTCTGTTAAACATTTGCATTTGCATGTTTTGAAATCATTCTTATTTTAAAAAAAATGTGACCATCAGTGTTATAATAAATGGGACCTCACACACGAGGACTGAACCACATTTTAGATGCAAAGTTTACATCAAACTGGTGATAAATACAAAAGCAAGGTAGTAAAACTTTTTTAGTGCAAATTTATTTCCTTTACTGGACTTTTTCTTCATTTAACTTTACCTAGTGACAGTCTCTCTCTTATTCTTGATGCTTTTTATATGATACTGAATTACATTTATCCTTCCTATACCTAAATTGAAGTCATATGCCTCATTAACTCAGACATACTTGTTGCCAACACCCAGTACAAACTGCTCGGAATTTTAGTGTCTTTTTTCAGGGAGGTAAAAATCAAGCCGGTATGCTTGCATTTGATGAGAGGATTTCAGAGCAATCAAATATTTACAGCTAAAATTACACAGAATAAATTATATAAGTCGCAAGACTGCAATTGAAATGCCATCAGCAGTTCCAAACATCTCAGTACCTCAAAAATATAGAGTTACAAGGCTTAACAAAGCTAATTAAAAAATTAGAGAACATAGCTATGGCAGCTGCGTTTCTCCAAAGTATCCCCTTACCCCAGACTCCTATACTCATCAACCAGAAAAGTATTGCATTAAAACTTCCCCCATATTTTTTCATCAGCACCGATAATGGCAAGCTCTTTAAGGACTTACTTTGCATGACCACAGGCTCAGCCTCAATATTCAGCATACTACTTTTATTTATGGTAAAAATTCAGAAAACAGCTTAAGATTGTATTACATTACAATGAACACTCAGCAAAGAAACTACTCTATTGACAGAGGGAACCTGTCTCCACACCCAACTCTGAATACATTGAAAACACTGGGTGCTTTTTTCCTGTAGAGCTTATTTTTCGAAATCTAGTTTTTAATCTAAATGGTTTTTGACCACATAACTGTTGCGTTTGTGATTAAAGGAAGCAGTCAAACTGGTTTTTGATTATGTGAAAAGCAGTACTTTCCGAGACTTAATGGTGTTCATGCATTTTCTTCCAGGTATTCAGTAGCAAGAACACTGGTCAGTGTTAGTTCTGATGACTGTACATACTGAGATACTGTGAAACCTAGGTTTAATAAAACGCAAATTAATCAGTTTCAGTATAAAACGTTGATAAATCGGGACTTGATCAGAACTGCATGACTTCCTTAATGTTTTGTGCTGTTGTAACTTTTGTTGCTAATATAAAAACACTGCTTAAGTAGGTAAGAGGATTAGGATTCGACAAGAAGACCTCGTTTTCAAACGGTTGGTATTTTATACTCCATGGAAATAGCTGTGGCTTCTAAATCATTTTAAATGCCTAAAGGCATTCTTATTCTATAATACACAGAGACAGAAATTCTGTGAACCCATTTCAGTGTAGTCTAACTCTGTAATGATCAGGTTCTGCCATGCTACTCATTTTGGGATGCATCATTCAAACTCTCCAAATGGATATTAAATAATTCATGCCAGTGAGATTACAGTCTTGCTTCTCCATACCCCAAAGGAAGAAAATGAAGAGAGCAGTTACTTGTCCCTCTAAAGCAGACAGATATGTACGCTCACTCTAGCATTTGAAGAGTTATAATGTATCTTATTTCAGGACCTCTTAAGTGTCCCAAACAGGACAGTGATTGTGAGGTTGGATGTCAAATGAATACGAAGTAACACACTGTTCACTAGTCTTCAACATGGTTTCACAGAAAGACAAAAAATCAGGAGAGAAAGCTTCTGCTTTATACTTTCTGCTGAAAGTGAATTAAGGCTTACCTAGAAAAGTAAACTATGAAAGTAAATTTACACATCATTTTAATGATCAACACTAGCACCATTCGCATGCACAGTACACACCTGCAGAAGCTGTGTTTCTCAGTCAGCTAACCAGATGGCTCACACTACCCCATCACTCTATCCTAATTAAAAAAACCCCAAACAACCCACAAACAAAACCAAAACCAGACCCAGAAAAATTTGTATTTGTATCGCAGCACCTAATGTTAGAAGCTAGGCCCACAGTTAGTTGTAGTATGGTTACCACAGTTTGTAACTACTCTTATGTATATGTCCCCAAACATTCAGCATTCATGTCACACTTTCTCTTTCTGAACTACACAGTGCTTGTGATCTGTAGTGTTTCTACCAGAAATGTTTGATAGCACTACTCCCCTAAAAAACCCACTTGTCAAAGTGCAAATCAGCTCACCAAAGCCATCCTTCTGTGCCTTATCACAAAGCTGAACCTCAAAGACACATGCATCAGATCAGCAGTGAGAGTCAACCTGCTACCCTTTCCCCATGCAGTGGATTGTTTCACTGTGCTGAGATCTAGAACCTGCTACTTATAAACACAACATAATCTGGAAAATAAAAATTAGGAAAATAAAAAAATACATCATTTATCCCTGTCACACGTGTGAATGTATTAAGTGCCACACATTCCCTACCCCTCCCCACACATTCTCAATATCCAGTATCATATCACCTCTGGAACCTAAGAATCCTATTGAATCGCACCACACATCTCTAACCATACATACAGAGGCAGGACAGCCTTATAACAACACGTTATCCAAGTAAGAGGGGACACATATATAAATAAACATGGTATAACAACTGGAACAGTCAGCTTTTAAAGCTGAGGAGAAATTTACTGTCAAAACTTCTGTTTTGTTACTGTAATCAAAGACCAGAGTAAGTTCAATTATAACATACACAAATGAATAAACTTTTCTGCAATGGAACACAGAAAATCACATGTAATGCTTTGGAGGGACTCTCTTGCCACATTGGTAAATTACTGCAAATCTGCCCTCATGGCACCACTCTGGAACAAGGCCAAAGAAATTTACTGCTGGCAAAGCTTTACCTTGCCCTGAAACCTCTGGACTGACATTTAAACTACCCAACAGCAACTATGCATGAACAAATCACTCGCAGTCACACACACACAATATTCTTCATTCTTTGAAATGGAAAGTCGCTCCTATGAGTCCATTCAGAGCATGAAGGTCAATAAGCTACGATTACATTTTTCATGAAAAACCATCTCCTGGACTTCATTGGGAATTGAGCGTATGGAATAATTATAGTACTTGCACTTAAGTTACCAAGTATCTGTATCAATCGCATTTTTCAGAAAGATCATCACGGAACAGATTTATTAAAGCGTGTCAGACAGCACAACAAATACTGGTCCACAGGCTCCACTGGGAGATAAATTAAGTGATCCGAAAAACGTTAGATGATTTTATTTTCTACAGCAGTGGTGCAAAAAAAAAACTTTGGGACAAAATAGACCACTGTAAACTCTCACGTAGATGGTGTAATGCTGTCAGGTTTTCCCTGACTGGATTCTTCCAACTTTTATTTACTTAAGAAGTAAGGATCCTTGGTATTGCCTCTGTACTGGACAGACAAAAAATAATAATCAGGAAACACGAAGAAAAAAAGCTAGAGCAGGGAAAGCAGAAGTGCCATTATGGTCAAATGACTTTTTCTTTCTGGTTTCCATAGAAGTTCACTTGACCTTGATTTTAAGAGCTATGAAATATTAAGGCTTGGGAGAACAACTTCAAGTAATTGATAAAAATGTGATTTTAGCCAGATACATAAAATCGATCTAGTCCAAGTAACTTTGAACAGATTTTCGCCAAAATACACAGGAGCCAACTATTACCCAAAACTCATCACAGACCCAAATGATATGCCCCTTTGCACCCTGAAAGCCAAACACAACAATTATACTGGCTACCTTATCCTTTTCCTTTAAAAAAAGAATACTCTTTTTCTGAGATCAGTTTCTTTCATGTGAGTAAAGCACCATATGTCAAAAAAGCCAATCTATACGTAAAGATAGTAAGAGATTAAATAATCCATCTTTCCTAAATTTGTTCTAATGTTTCATTTTCCCCACTCTTAAAATAGTGCTTCTTACTTCACATGTGAAGTTGTATGATTCTATTTTACAGTTTCTGATTCTTATGCTATCCTTTATGTTTACCATTCACACACTTTAAGAGGAGCAATTTTCTATCCAATAAATAATGAAGGTGTTGCCTAGGACTGAATCTAGTGCTGCTGCCTGAAAAACTTTGCTAAGAAAATCTCCATTCAATGATGATTCTCCGTTGACAGGTAATACCTTTGAAGATCTATCGGTCAGCTTGTGTAAATTTGAAATCCACGTGATTAAGTACTATCCTAAAGCACTGTTTTTATTGCTATTCCATAGGGTACCATACAAGATGTTCCATAAAAATCTATGTTGCTACTTTCATCAAATAAACATACCATTCCTTCAAAAGACTAAAAAAAAGTTTCATGGCAGAGAGACATGTTCTGTGAAAAAAATTCTGACTGGCATTAATTACCTTCCCTCTTCTAAATCCTGTTTAAATCAATTATCACTTTATTTTATCTTGGGTTATCAAAACTAATCAGTCTACAGATACACAGGTCAATGCACTTTGTAATGCTGATTCACTCTTTTAGCTTCTGGAACACCCTTAGTCTCCATATTTCAGTGCACATAGCTTATTTAGCCTACGGTTCGGTTTTGGAACTCTGGGCTCTGTTGCTTGATGCGATCTAGAGACTCTACAGAAAAATTTCAGCTTTCCTCTTTCTCAGTTCCCTCATAGGATGCCATAGCTCTTTAACAACTTCCAGCTACAGACTTCGTGCAAACTTAAAAACAATGTTTATGTAGCAAGACTGACAAAATTACCTACGTTATCGTCTCTAGTTTTTATGATTTCCTATTAGTTAATCTGAAAAATGCTAGTCATGTGGTAAAAACATTCAGAATTCAGTTGCTCCTTTAGACTGACTGAATTTTTTTAGAATAATGTTAATCTGAGACCAAAGCATCTTAACATAGCTAACACTGAATAATGTCTAAAACTTCTAGTGTCTCTTTTCTCCTGAATGTCTTCAGAAAGCCTACAATAAAAAAAAACAAAGCAAAACACAAAAATCCCAAACCAGACAGCTGCTAATTTCTACTATTGCCCAGTTCTATGCAAGAAAAATCTCTTTACTACCAGATCTCAATACTGTACTAATCATCGTTCGCTAAAACATAACAAATAAGGAGGTGCATTTTGGAGGTAAACCTCACACACAGAAACAAACAGTAACTGGTTCTATCGATTTGAAGGAGATTTCTGCTTTCAAAAGATGCATGACGTACTAGCTCAGAACACATGTAGATTCCCACTACTTAAAACCACACACTGTATTAATACCAACAGAACGATGCATGTTGGAGCAAATCTTATGCACCTATCATTCTGAAGACTACATAATGAATAATCAACATACATAACTTCTCTACAATAAATGATAATTTTCACTCCGTGTTTAGATCAGACAGAATAGCCAACACATTTTATTGTTTGCCCAATTTCAAAATGTTTATGAACAGAGTAAATGTATCTATTATTGAAAAGCATGTCCCAAACCAATTCTATACTCTGACTAAAGATACTAGATAATCAAACCCCAATCTGTCCTAATTGGGTATATAGGCAAAAAACTGGACAGATGTTAACATCCAGAATCTACCTAAATCCAGTCATGTTATCAAACATTTTACAATTTACAAATGCACTAGGGTCGCAGAGTCTTCTCCTGACTATTGATGGGTCGGTATCACCAAGAATCAGCCTGCACAGAAGCAGAAGTTCATAGCTTTTCCTTCGCCATCAGTCTAGAAGCCCAGGTTTCACAGTTGACACGGCTTCCTCAAAAGCAGGGTTGCTGGTACTAGGTCATTTCTTAACTTCTTAGGCCATTTTCTTAATTTTCCCGGGTTGAGGGAGGAGACCCCAGACTTCCTCCATCCTAGTCACAAACAATTCAGTGCCTAACAACAGCTTTCTGAATCTAAGTATCTATTCAAGCCCTAATATCTTAACAGAAACTTCGAATGAAAGACATTACAACGATGTACTGAAGGAGGAGGCAAAAGATGCACATGAGGCTGGTTTACACAGACTCATAACTAAAACCTCTTCCACTTTCCGGCTTAGTATCTTGACCGTATTTGGTGGGTGTCAGATTACAACTATAGCATAAACAGCCAAACAAATAAAACTATGGCTCCATGAAGAAATTAAACCCTATTTAGTAGTTCCTTGTAAAAACGGTGCACCAGGCAATGTGTGACCTAAGAAGGTAAAGAAACCTGCTAAGGGGCAGGTACGTGACTGTTACACTATGATATGCCTACACTATGATGTATTTTACCCTGTATGAATTGAACACGATGAAAAAATAAATATATATATCTCCCTGCTGAAAAGGTCTGTTACCTGTATCTCTGACTGTGGACTAATACTAGTTGGAAAAAAAAAATAGAATGGACTTATGCCCATATAATTTTTTCTATAAATTGGCAAGGGCAAATAGCCTTTACAGCTGCAGTGAACTCACTCCCCACACAATTAAGATTCCATATTCATCTACTGTTGGTTTATTGAGTAAGAAAGCATTAGTGGAAAAACATTAAGTTTTCCTACTACGGCTATCCCTAGCATATGCTGCTGCTTATCATTCCGTGCACATCTTTGATTTGGCCTTCTAAAATAAAAGGCTAAGATCTTCAGAAATGCTGAGTGACCATCAGCTACACTGATGTTCTTGAGAAACAGCAGATTTTCTTGTGAATAATGGGTTGAAAAGCTAGGAAAACAAAGCAAATTCATTAAATCTGAGGGAGATACATTATTCTTTGATAAGTCTACTAAAACATACACGATACTTAAAAAGTCAGAAGGAAAGTGAGATTAGAATGAATTGTTCTTGCATGAGCAGTATATTTTAAAAAAAAGGTAAAATTTCATTATACAGCTACAGCTCCAATCCTGGACCTTTAAAAAACCAACAACAACAACAACAACAAAAACCCCTAGAAAATGCTGTCCCTAAAGCTGGAATCACAGATGAACCTTCATTTAAAAGAAAGGAAATGTAACAAATTACTCACACATCTTTCCTTAAACTCTATTTTTCTCTTAATCTCCACGCTACTAAGACATAAGTAGCAACGGAACAACATTCAACAGGACACTCATTTGTAATCAAATATTCTGTTTCTCTAAGTATCTGCATGTTGACCCAATACGGAAATACTGATAATTATCATCCATTATACTGACATTTGCTGCTTTCTTGAATGGCACTGGATGACACCTAGTTTGAAATTTTAGTACTTTATCTTGTCTGAGAATATTATTTCTAAGGCTTTTTAAAGACTGTTATCAAAAATAGCAATGCAGATGAGTTCTAGAGCTGTAAATTTCACTTCAAGTGCTTCATTTTAACACATTTGAGTGCAGTTTGACTGACTTATCAAAACACTGAAAAATAGGCTACAATTTGAGCCAATCAAGCTGAACTAAAAGGAGCTATGAAAAAACCCCCAATCCTTCTAATGTAGAGTTCAATACAGAGATTGGAGATAAACAGTAATAGTGTACATTAAGGGGGCTAAGGACTTCCATCTAAAAGCACTAAAGAAACTTTTATGGCAGGAATTATTTCCAACTTAGTTGCCACACAGTACGTACTAAAAATGGTAAAAAACCTGACTTCCTTTCATCTTTCTTTTCACCTGCATAGCAAACCTGAAAGCAACAGTACCCCAGCATTTCTTAGTGAAGTTTCCCTACTGGTATTTCATCCTCTTCCCACCTTTTGCCAGTCCTGAGTCCTGCTGCTGCTTTGGCCCTCATCTTTAGCATCACTAGTGATTCACCTACTGATTCTAATGTAATCAGGGCAGAGAGCTTCAGAGTGTAATGAGTGTTCTTCAGGGAACAAGGGCACGGAACACGTACATCACGAAATCCCATAGATTAAAACAAACAAGCAAGAAGGAAGTGAAGTGTCTGGACCAAATTTTTGTTTGAACTCAAATTGTTTTTAAAAAAGAATGCTGAAGCCCAATCTCAGACTCACTTTGACTGCTCAGCATTAAATGACACCAGAGTGAATCCTTATTTAAGTGGTTACTATCAATTACCTGAATTCTGTACTAACCACTAACACTATGCAATTTAAACTGATTCCGACTGCTGCCTCTTAAGCACTTTTAAGATTAATGAGTGAATTTAATGCCAAGTGTTTCAGAGTGCCCAAATGTAAAACAGAAGACTGAGAATTCATATCCCTTTAGTCATTTGCCCTTAGATTTGGATTCAATTCCCTCCTTTTCCTCCTCTGTGACTTTGTAAAGTTCTATTCATCTCCTCATATTTCACTTTAGTAAAAAAGAGATCATTTTTGTTTTCCCCTACTGTTAGTCTGTCTTGCCTCTTGGGACATAATTTTCAAAGGCACAAAGGCCAATCAGGAAAGTATCTTCAACTGAAAGCCAATTAAGTTTAACACTTATCTTTACCTATATCTTTGAAAATCTCCTTCATGTTTGAAGTGCTGTATAACCAGACTCAGAATTCGTACTAATTTCCAACTATTATAATATCCTCAATAATAAAAGTATGCAAGCTACCCATTTGTTTTAAAATTAAATACTCTGATGGAGGAGACCCGAGATAGCCTTAAAATGTTAATGCATGATGAAAAAGCAACGATCCAGAGGAAGCTTTGGCTAATTAACAAGTTCTAGTCTCAGACCTCAAATGATAATACTGATGAAAACACTCCCAAGGATTTAATGAAATTCTAAAAGATCCTTGAGCTTGTTGTGCTTGTGCTCCATAGTAAACAGAGGGGAAAAGAATAAATTAGATTTAGGGAAAATTCATAAAGATCTGAGTTCAAACAGATAGAAATGTTGATACATTTTTATGTATCAGTAAACATTTTAAGGGTCAACACAAGTAATTATGCTGGTATAGTTGATGTAGCTAGCTCCTCAGCTTCAGAGAGAGATATCTGAGGCATCATGGACCACAAAGGAGTGAGGGGCGCATCACTACTCTTTTCAGCAAGGAACACGTACGTCCCTGTTGCTGCAAGAAAGCATTTGCTAATAGTTGCCACAAAGACAGGCGTAGTGCAGTTCTTCCAGGACAACATGAGAACAACATGGATGTGATGAACTACTCTAATACATTCATGCTGTCTGAGATTCAGAGACTACTTAAATATTTCTATGTTTTGCGTGGTAGTCCTTCAGCAAAATTATCAAAAGTGGAGGATATTTAACTCAATAACAATGGGATTCAGTTTACTTACCTCAGCAGTTCATTACCAAGGACTATGCAGTACTCATTGAAGTAAAAAATACTTTAAAAAAAGAGCTTTACGTTAGAGAGCATTTGGGGGAAAAAAGTTAACTCCGCTGGAAATCCAGACTTCTGTAGTGACAAAGTAACCTCAAAATCTCACACATTTTTATCCCACTTTTACATCAGTGTGCCTGCACTAGTCCTCATATAATGCCTCTCAGCGTACATTATTTTACAGGAAATCGGAGTAAGGATCAAAATATTTACACCAAAGCCAAAGGTAGAGTGTGTTCTTTGTGGAGCACAAACACATTGTGCCAATTAAAGGTCATGTATGAGCTCTCCTCCTTGCATTTAGCTCTCTTTTTAAAAGGTAGGATGTAAGTTAAGTTATAAGAATATTTTGCCTTCAGCTAGCGTTACTTACTATAAGCAGTGCTGCACAAGCGTCTAACACTAAATCTGCACAGAGGAAAGCTGCATAGTACTTGTGCCTGCTTTGATGGGGAAGTACAGGATGTTAGAAAGAAGAAATGATCACAGAAGTTATGATTATTTACTTACTACTTTCCTTTAAAGGACGGATTATATACGTGAGCATCAAGCTCAGATGTCAGCAGGCCTACAACCTACTTAGGGAATCCTAGAATGAGCAGATGCTGCCAGAACAGAAGCAAGACTTAGCACGTTAGGCAAAGGTGAATTTTGCTACTTTAATGATTCCGCCTTTGTCCTTAGGGACGCAAAATTCAATTCACAGAATAAGAAAGAAATTTAAATACAAAGTGAGGATGAGCTCTTCAGGCCAAACCTCTGATTAAAACAAATAGACCTTGCGTGAGCAGAGAACAACTAACCTCCCCCATGCATCGAGCATCGAGGGAAGCGTTGGCAAAGCGCCACCCTAACATCGGCTGCTCAACCATTTGCCTTCTTCATCTGTGCTTTAAGACAGACTTCTATCTTTATCTTCAGGACAAACATCTTTCATTTCACAACAATGAAGCAAACACTCTGACCCACATTTCCAGGCACTGTGTAGACAAATCAACTTACATGGACAAGTACTGCCCTTGCATTCATGTAACCTGACTCTCAGATAATAACAATGCTATTATTCTGTTTCATTTTGTAAGAATCAGATTTTTAAGACTTGTTAAAAAAAAAACCAAACCAAAAACAAAAAAAGAAATTGAGTGTTCATAAGGATACTTTTCCTACCCGACACTTGCAGAACCAGTAAAGTGTGTTATGTGGTGCCAGACAGCAAAACACACATGCATGGCATCAATATAAAGGTCAGGAATGAACAACGCATAGGACAATACACTGTTATTTTCTTTGTAGCAAAAAATGTGGCCTGGATTTCAGCTGATTACCTAAAACCAGAAGCTGCCATATGCACTTGCCAGAACCATTGAACCGATCAATTCTGTACATAATCATCTAAAATGCTTGATAAAGAAACCTAATTGGGCTGACCTGCCATGATCTTAAAAATTGCTTGTTTTGATTAACTGCCACTCAGGATCTCTGTACCACTCTTCTCTCTTCTAAAAGAGATGCTATTACACTTATCTCCACCATGATAATTCTTAAGTTAACACATATACCCACACACATCATTACCTTATCTGACTTTTATCTCAACTGCTCATGTGTAGGAGGAAAGACTAATTCAGGCGAGAAACATTAATTTAAAACCAAGCATTTAAGTACCCCATAAACAGGGTAAAAAAAAAGATGATTATTATAGCAATTAATTCTAATAAAGTGTAGATTATATTACTCTCTATCTTCTCTTGAAACAAACCAATTTATTTCATTACTCAAGATAACTAGTGTCACCTGTCTATCTGATTAGCTGATACTGAAGGTAACCAGTTTTTGAAGAGGAGGATCAGATGCCTTCAGTAGCTCTGTCAACACAAATGCAAAGCTGTTTTCATGGAGACTACAGCCATACTTTTTAGTGCTGAAGCAGAAAACTGTCATTCTTACAGGGAAATAAATCAGATGTCAACAACTAACTCTCTTCTGTCTCATAACACTATAAATCAGGAAAAATATACTTAAATCACCAGGGTTACAGCATTTTATAGAAATACAAGTGAAACTAGAATTCCATCCTCAACCTCTTCTCCATTATCAGAACAATGAGATTGGAGAAAACCCACAAATGCAAACACAAAGCCATTTTGCAGAATAAATGAGATATACCCTGGAATTGTGAAACTAACATCCAGGGACTAATATTTTTAAAAAGATCTAAGGAGAATCAAAAGGAAAACTGAGATTTACATGAACAAGAATTAAAAAAAGGTTTTACAAAAATTCAGATGAAGAAAGAAGGCATTTGGATGAGACGTGCTGTTTGCAGATTAATTAAGCTCAGTTTATTAAAATGCCTTTGGTCCCAGGTTCACTCGCTAGTCAGCTGCTTTGGTTTAAAAACGTATATTCCAAACACCCTTTGCTCTAAAGAGGCATTAAATCACTGGATAACCAGTCAGGATACCATTTTTAACAGCAATACAAGCATACATGTATTTCTATTGTTTTTTTCTGATGCGACTGTCTGTGGATTCGTTTTGACTCTACATACATTTTTCTGCCATTTTAGCTCATTGCAAAGTATTAGTTGAAGTGCAATGCACCTCAAGTGGTAATCTTTGGCAAAACCAGCATTTAACAGACTTCACTTGGTTGTCTGAGACATATAAATTAATTTTGAACACCAAATTTCATACTAACTTTGAGGAGATGTATTGGTTCTCTGAAGTTGATATTCGGTGTATAAAGTGTATAATTTTCTTTTGTGTATAATGATAATGTAAAAAGGTTGTTGCAAAAAAGAATAAAGATCATCAGTGCAAGAAAGGGAAAAGAAAGATTAATCTTTAATTGTGATGACTTCAACAGATGAAAAAAAATTCCAAATATTACTGTGATAGAAGACAAACACAGATCATCTGAGAAAGCTGGAGAATCTTGTAGAATGGAAGCTGAAATACATCAGAGAGACTTATTTTTGCAGTAGGATGAGGAGTTGGAACAGTGATTGCTTGAAGTCCCTACTAGTTTTGGTTTTGTATCGTCAAAGGTGCTTTACATATTCATTTGTATGCACATTTTACCTAATCACACCCTATGTTTGGAATCTGTACAAAGTAAAATTCTCATTTCCTTTATAGAAAAAAAACCCCAATGCAATAAAGGAAGCAAACTACATCTTTGTGTTTCATTTACAACAATGATCCGTTAATTTACAGGGAGAAAAAGATTTTAAGTGGGTTCCCCCCCCCCCCCCCCCCCCCCCCCCCCCAC
>VZSC01017789.1:1105774-1149656 GCA_013398225.1 Steatornis caripensis
GGGGTCCCCCCCCCCCCCCCCAATTCTCCAGAGCCCCTAAGAAGTATCTACTGCAGCATAATTGGTTCCAAAGCACCTTCAATTCCGAACATTCAATTCCATTTTAGCTGTGCAGGCAACTGTTTTACAAGCTTACTTGGAGATATTTTGTAAATAAGATTCATGACGCTTTTGTGGTGTTTGGAGTTAATTAAATATTTTGAGTGACAACTGCAAATTACTATCACTACTCATTTTAAATAAAAATCTAATCATTACACAAAACTTTATAAGCAGACCAAATGCAGCAAACAAAATGCAAACAATAAAATACATTGTACAAGACAAGCTTTTTAAAAATAATGAATCTAAGGATCAAATAAGATGTTTTGTAATTAGCATGAAAGACAGAAATTTAAAAACGTGATGCTACTATGGAGTTCATGTACACTAGCTACCAAGTCAGCCTCTTCTATATAACATTATATTCTCTTTTGTTCATAAATTATTACTTGGTAGACTGTAGTTTTATCGCTTCAGAGTTAAAATGACCTTAAACAAATTTTGCTCTCATCCTAG
The DNA here is from genome assembly GCA_013398225.1 of Steatornis caripensis. Classification (NCBI taxonomy): domain Eukaryota; kingdom Metazoa; phylum Chordata; class Aves; order Caprimulgiformes; family Steatornithidae; genus Steatornis; species Steatornis caripensis. Next base: position 1,106,333 of record VZSC01017789.1, read on the forward strand.
TGCCAACTTGAAGGAGTAAAACAACTTTAAGCATTTTTGTACTAATTTTTATACGTTGCCTAGTAGCCTAAATTACTACTTTTCTACTGTATTTCAACCTCCATTTTCTCATGAAAGTATGAAATAAAAATGTGTTAACCTTACAGGATTTAAAAAATTATTCTTGACACTTGTTCATTTCATGACAGAAACTTTAAAAGCTATTTAAGTGTTTCTGAGATTTCAGGAGTAGGTATTTATTAAAAACTTACCAATGAAAAATTGATGGAATTGTAGAAAATGTGCATAAACTAAGGATAACTTTTCCACAAATGTTTAGAGATATTTTTGGACTCCAGATAGCACTAATCAAAATTAGTAGGTGATCTTGAAAATTCTGGTTAGCCAGAATGTAGCAAACCCCTTCCTTGACAATCACAGACACTGGTAACACACAAAGCAGCAGGAAGAACAGCTAAACCTCTACCCGCACAAACCCATGAGTTGATTATTAACCTTAACAATAAATATTGGTTTTCTTTTCCATTCACACACAGAATGGAACAATTATCTAGGAGAGCTTAAGAGCCTATGGTGGAAAAAAATAAATTAGAATCTGATCTGAAGCTTTTTTTTTCATTTTTACAACTAAAATTAAATGTGATCATTCTCACTTTAGAGAAAAAGATGAATATGTTAAAACTGAGAGGAAGCTAGTTTCCAACTTCATTTTTTTTCTTGTTTGTTTTCAGAAGATTCCCTTCTTCTAATGCCAAATTTCCTATTGAAGGTAGAACACTCAGCCTTCTTCAAGTAATTACACAATAAGACATCTAATCAAAAGAGGAAGACATGATATAAAGTTGAGAAGTCAGCATCTCTCCTAAATGTTAGAAGGCTCTTCTTGAAAGAGAGCCTAAGCATGAAGGTCTTAAAGTAGATGGCTACAAAACAGGTTTTGAAATCTCCTTCAAGGCTCTGTCAAGAGACAAAGGTTTGAACCATATGACCTCTTACCTGCCAAAAGAAAGTTTTTGCAGAAAATTCAAGAAAACTATTTCCTGCATTTTTTCTTTTCCTGATACAGAGTATCAGCTGTAAAAATTTTTTCTTGGTTGATTCAGTGAAGTCACATTCTGTGTACACCTAAAGACAGGAGTAGTAATACTATGGGAACTACGCTGCTTTGACTCATTAAACAAAAATGCATTTCAACTACAGTACTGATTAAAACCTCACGAATAATTTTAAAAATACAAAGATTTTTTGCTTGCAATTACTTCTGGAATTTCCTGTTTATGAAGTGTCCTGGTAACCTCAGTTCTAGCCCTGTTTAGTAGTTTTTCACACTGGACAAGACACCAACGCCAGAATATTCTGGTAGTGAACAGATGAATAGGGCCTGAAAAATGAATGAACAGGGAACCCCTAGAATAGGTCAAGTTGACGCTTGTGATTATTCAAGCTATGACAGCTTTAAATGTTTTTCCCCACTTCCATAATTTTGAATCACTATATACCATTCCCTTTTTATTTTGCATGAATAGTTCAGTCATTACAAACTTTTGGATCCAAAGAATTTACTAAGGTCTTGCCAACAAAGATGCTTAAACTTAAACTTTAATTTTTTTTTTTCCTTTGGATAACTGACACAGAACTGGTCAGGTGTTTGGGTTTTTGTTGTGTGTTGGCTTTTTTTCCTTCCCAATTTGGCTATTACATAGTTATGCCTATAGAATAGACAAATTCAATTAATGGCCTTAAAAGAACATTTTTTTGTTGTTTTCATATATATGAAATGTAATTGCACCAACACGGAAATTAAAGGGATACTTTGGGTGACAAATGTACAAGGTTAAAATGTAAACACCTCTGGGTATGAAAAGGCAAGCATGTAATTAAAACATAACAATCACCATAACTTTAAGGTGATTTCTAAACTATTCAAATTATAACTTTGTTACTAAGTCTATTTCAAATATAATTCCATCTAAAGTATAACAACCGATAAAGCACTAAATGGAGTCAGCTATTATGAGTTCAGAAGTCACGGTTACTACACTGACACATGCACTGCACTAGATTTGCTGAACATGTCTGACAGATCCTGCAGCACACGCAGGTGAATCTGAACACTAGAACATACATAGAGTCCTTTATGCATGCATGACAAGAGCTCATGCTGGAAGAGAACTTCCCACCTTAAAATCTATCAGCATAAGCAGGAATTCCATGCTGTTTAGCATGCCCATTTCCCAGTGGGGCTCAGGTCAATGCTTTCATGTCCGTTACTGGCTTAGTATTCTACAGATATATTTTTAATCTTCCTCAGGGAAACCTTCCCAGGTTTCTACAAATCTATTTTTCTTCCCATTCCTCTGACTTCTCAATATGTGACCTGGTTAGGACCATATGAAATAGCATACAACTTTATGATAGAAAATACTGGTAAATCATTTAAAGTCACAGTGCTTCATAAAATAAACATCTTCATGCTTGTCTAAAGAATAATCACAGCTAGAAGACATACTGAGATAGAGTGGGTAATGGTGTGTCAAAGAACACTTTAAAACTTCCCATTCTCAGAATAAGAGGTCAGCACACTTACCGTCCTGGTTTGAGCTAGGAAGGCCATATCTTACTAACGAAAAAAAGATATCTAACACTTTTGGCCAGGTTGAATATCTATCACGTTACTTAAAAGTATTTCACCCTTTTTATTACATGACAAATAAATGGTCTGCTTTTCATTATTCAGATGCATTTTTTTCGCAGTGATGTGCAAACCAGAAAGTGCATTGTGCTGTAGATTTTGATTTAAAGATGTTTTCTTTTTTTCTGATTCTTTTACCATACACTTCATTTTTGCGCATGCATTTCTCTTCCATGTGCTGTTTGTGTTGCATAGCTTATAGCTATTAAGTCAATTTCATTGAACAACATCGTTAATAATGACTAGAACAAAACAGTGAGAAAAACTTTGCAATGATTTGTGGTTACATAGAAAATTTAAAATACCCAGAGCTGTCAATCTATCATCTTTCGTCAGAACTAGAAGTTTACGTTTAAACTCTCTACATGAAAGGTTTTCTATCACTACGAAAATGTCTTTGTATCAGTAGAAAAAAGTCAGTTCTGAAGGGAAATAACTAGAACTAACAAGATGAAATTAAGCAAAAGAATATTTAGACAGAACTAAAGTCAACTTTTCCAACACTGTAGTCTGGATAAAGTCTCTGGAAGGAAAAAACAATCCCACTATGTAGTACAGCTTGTTACATTAGTTAGTTTTAATTAGATTGGTCAATAGAAGCCTAGAACCAAAATCCATTCTACAGCAGGCAAGGAATTACTGAAATCTCACATACTCCAGCACTACATTCAAAGATTAAAAAAAGTCCAGATTTCTTCAGTTCTATCTACAATGGCTATCAAAGTTGACATCTACATTTCAAAACAAAAAAAAGCCTGCTGAAATTATAGATCATGTATGCTTTTAGCAGAAGATCTTAATACCTTTATTTCTTAAAGATAAGGAAGGACATGGAAGCAGAAAGCTTGATTCATTAGAAACAAAGGACTTTTGGCAGATCTCCAATACGATCACAGCATAGAAACTAGTCCACTTGCATTCTTCCTTGCTAACAAACTTTTTTTCCCCGTGGTTAACAGCAACATTATTTTCATAACATCAAAACGTATGAGTAGGTTTAAATGATTACTCACTATCTGAAACAGCATTTATCTGTTGAAATTGCTTAATATGAGGAAGAGTGAAAAAATATGCAATAGTGGACAAAGCAACATTTTATCCAAGTAAAAATATTGTTAGCAGATGGAAAGTACCTGCTGTAGCTCCAAAATCAAATCCACCATTAAATGAAACTTAGTTTTTCACACTGGAGAAGCAGCATCTTAATGAATTTAATAGAGCTGGTGATGAAGTAGGGTCTATATTAACAGCATACTTCTAACGTAGTTATGAATTCATGAGACTGGAGTTCACAGCATAAACTCCTGATTCTCAAGAGATTTTTTGGCTTTTTAGCACAAGTATAAAAAGTAACATCAGCAATCAATCATAACACTAAAAGCAGTAATAGGTACAGAATGAAAATTCACAGGGATGCTGTAATCTTCTGTTACATGGCACACAACAAGCAATTCAAATAATATTTTCATTTTTTTTCTTCTTTACGACCTACTGACATACAAACTTGGAGATCCATTACTAAATGCTGACGATAAAACAAAATAAATGAGAAAACACATAGAATTTGGAAGAATAAATGTTGACATTAACATAAGATTTTTTTTTTTAAAATCAAGAAATAATAACAAGCATCTACACAGAAGTTTATCTGCCGTTCTACTCCAAAAAGAAAAAATACTTTTCTGTCAATAACACCACCTTCAAATGTGAAGATCTTTTAGGTTATTTAGTCCATTAATAGAAACAAATACTGATAAATAGCATGGAACAATACCTGGTACAGTTACTTTTAATTTCTGATATAGAAAGTACTCAAATCATTCTTTGATAGCTTTAAAAGGCTCTTTTCCTTAGGATAAAGGAGCAGGAAGCTTTCTTGGGCTCCGCAGTAACAGCAGACTTGGAGTCTGATCAGCAGTGGTCATACCATCAGTTAAGAGAAAACAGCAATCAATTTATGTTTCATAATAACTTTTTTACTTGTGCAATGTTAATTAAAGAAAAATTCATTAATGGTCTTATTTACAGAGAACGAATGCCACCATCAAACAAACCCAATTTACCAGTGACACTCTGCCAACAAATGGTGATTCATTAACTAAGCAAGCGAATTAACAATCATTTTCCTTACAAAATAATAGTAGGCAAAAATATAATTTGGCAATATTTCCCTCTTGTTAATGTGGACACTAATTAGCATAGTTATATAAAAAAGATTTGAATTAAATATGTCAAGGTCTCAAAATTGTTTGAATTTCTCTTTGCTTAATTAATCCAAATATTTAAATTAGCTTCTTCATGTAATTTGGTGTTTCAACCAGAATCCCACTGATAGGCACATAAAATCATTATTTGCAGACTGCTAATGTAGCTCTCTATTGAAACCTGCAACTAAACTAAAGATGTAATCCCTTTACATAAAACATCTTTAAGAAGTCATGGTCTCTGTTAATTAGCCAGGCACTTACACTATTCTATAACTGGCCAGCAGATCTCACATAGCAGACAACCCGCCAGGTTTGTGATTTTTCTTTTTATTGGTAAAACTAGAACATTCACACAAACTACATTTCAGCTAAGATTTCTTCCCTATTTTTCCTACAGTTTCCAGAAAATAAGAAAAAAAAAAGAAGTGTTTTCGAAGCTGCAGTGATCAGCAAGTGTCCAAAATTTTATTTTAGAAAAGCCACATATTTACAGCACAGAAAGGAAACACTGTTGTACGCATTTGAGTATCTTTGCCATTTCTCTGTAGTTCTCTTTAAGCTATGGTCCTTGCAGTGTACACGGAGTGCTCCACGTGTAGCGTGATTTTTACTTGAGTCTTCTTTCACAGGACAAACTACAGTTTTTCATTGTTTTCCCTAGAATCCTGTCACAGTTTAAAGCTGGGCTGGCTATTAAATGGACAACAGACGCTCTTTGTTAACCCTCTCCCTCCCCAGAGGGGAAGTATGAGTTTTGCCATTGAATCCAAAGGCACAGTGCGTTATCTTCTATGTATTCATACATTATGGAAGTTTCTATCTAACTAAACAAGACTGGTTATTTTCTCTTTTCATTTTAAAATGGATTGATATTATTAATTCTAAATTCCTGTTTCATCATCTTTTCTCTTCTAACAAATCTATGTTCAGAGAATTGCTCTTCCAAATTAAAATGATCCTTTTCTGTCACTGGACTTTTTGAGCGCTTCTTTGCAACCTGCACCTGTTAACAAGTACCTCATTTGAATGGACTCACAATTTCTACAAGATGAGATGAGCTCCAAAAAGACACATCTTACGCCATTCGCACTATCATAATTTTGAGGTAATCTATAATTACGTTGTCTTCTTGGTAAGTGCTGGAAGTAATATTAATATTCTTTATAAGTAGATCAGTCTTCCAGAGAAAATCTTTTAGACACATGGCAAATTGTGAACACCCGTGAGAACAAATGAAGATTTGTGCTGGACTGTTCCATCACTGTCAATATACTTGACACGAATTCAGAAATCTAGCCAGCATTTGGAAGCAATAATGCCTACACATCTTTTTAACGTCACAAACTGTATGACAGTTGCATTCATTACAAATAATATTGTCCTACAAAAAATAAAAGTATACAGATTACCTCACATGCCATTTTGTCCATTTCTTTTAAAATAGGGTTTCAGGGTAAACATGCAGAATGGATACAATCTCAATATTAAAGTCTTAGCCTTTAAAGAATCAGAGGTGAGATGGAGGATGTTTACTGGAAGAAGAAAATGAACTTCTAGTCATGTTTTACTGACAGTTAACTAATTAACTCGTGCAAGACAGGACTGCTAGGAGAGGCTGTGTCCGTACTACTGGATAGGACACAATTGCTATTACAACAAGATTTACAAAATATTACAACATAACACCCAGCTGCACCACAGAAATCAAGTGGAAGTGAAAAGATATTTCCTTTGCTTTCTCTCCAAAGCAGAGCGCACGACTGTTACGCTCTTACTAATATGGTGTATATTAGAATAAAAGAATCAATCTTAATACAGTGATAAATAGATAATAAAGAAAGTGTCTGCTGCACAGTTCCAGACAGTTTGCAGTTTTCATATCACTGCCATGGATCATACTGTGAAGAAACAAAATGAGAAAAAACCAAACAGCTCAAGACTAATGTAATAAAATTATTCCTTTAAATGGCAAATATCTGTTTTCATTGAGATAGGACTGCAAGTGTCAATAGGTTAGCAAAAGGCTACCAACCTATCAGAATAGCATTCTTTGCAAATACAGCAGCTAAAACTTGCAATAAAATTTTAATCGACATATCCATAACACCTCCAGACTCATATATATAACATTATAACTAATTTTCCACAAATAAGAGCCTTTTTCTTCCTGAAAATAAATGATTTTGCATTGCATTTTTCACAATACTTACACAGAATAAACCAGTTCCTTTCCATGAGGAAATCGCCACCTAATCTCTCTACAGGAGAAGTGGTTAAAACATTGCTAAGAAGCAATTTGACTGATATAATTTTACTAACTTAGTTGCACAACAATTGCCAAATAAGATCAGTCTTAAACACCATTTAATTGAAGATGCCACTTTGAGCAGTGTTTAGTACCAAATGCTTCAGAGACAAAGAAACATCAGAATAACCTAATGAGTATTAGCTTGGCAAACTTACGGAAAAAACATCGAAAAAGTATACTTTATGAAAATCAAATTGAACTCCATTTTATGCATATCATTTTAAACTCTTCATCATTTAGTATGTACCTTATATTATTTTCAATTCATTTTAAATATTAATAAATTCATCAACCTCAGAAGCGGCAATAAGGTCATTAGTTTAAAGCCTATGTGCACTTACACCAGCATAACTTCAGAACGTTCTGACTGTAGCCTAGTCACAAAGGCGTAGCTGAGCACTCAACCTGACATACTCACTTTAGACAGTATTTATTGCAGTTAGAGTAATACTCTCCCCGTGTGTCACGTTATATCTGGTAAATACACAGGTTTAAATGCAAATTGAGAAACAGTCTGGAAAGATCAGATTAGGAAGAGAAAAACGTGCTTTGTGCTAAACAAAAAATATGTTACTTTAAAGCTGCCAAAAGGTGAAAAAGCTGCAGAGCACGCAAGTATAGTGACACCTTGTATAATGAATGAGCTGTTGAAATAACTTATGCTTTCCAACATCTTAATGCAACTTGTAGTTTTTATAACAAAATTTAACCTGCTTAATTAACGAAAACAGTTCATGTGTTATTTGTGAGGTTAAAACACTTAAACAAAACAACCTCCACCTATCTAAAGACCACCAGCATCAAGGGGATTAACCACATAACCTTATAAATCACATGTGAAAAAGTATTTTATTTCTAACCTCTGCTGCCAGTTGCTGAAGAGAAGGGGATGCAACAGGGTGTAAAGTTGAGTTGCCTCTGATCGGATTATGGAGGCTAATGTAAGCCACAACGTTTCTTTGAAGAACTCTCCTGAGATCCTACAACACAAGCAGAGCAATGGTTATTCCTATGTATTGATATAAGTATGACTTGTTTTGTTCTTTCAGTTCTTTCTAGGGAAAAACTGCACCTTATGTTTTTGTCCGCTGTGATCCACTAAGACTCACTTAACCTACTACTTCGTACAATATGCTGTTAAGAACTTCAAAGGATATCTTAGTGTTATTTCTCCACATAGCAGACGTTATAATTCCATTTCACACATTATCTCAACGAAACGCAAACAGGCCTAGGAGGAATTAAAAATGACTACACTTGTAAGGCCAAAAATGAAAACATTACACACTGTGAAACAGTGTAAAGGCCTTTTAAACTTATGCCTAACAGAAGACAAAGTTTAAAAGCAATCATTATCAACAGCTAAAATAATTCAATTTTTTAGAGACCAAATTCAGGTTTGAATTGCATAACTTTCCCAGTGTTTTCATTTTATTATGTCTTAGACTACAAAAACAGGATGTATGAGCTGTTATAATTATCTCTTTTTTAAAAAGATTCCCTTTGCCTTCTCAGTAATGAGTTACTCTTTGCATGAAGTGGCTCTTTATATTGAACAGAAGGGGTGTAACGCAATTACATCTGATGTAAAGCTGACTTGAAGTGGAACTAAACAAATTTTGCTTCCAGCCTGGATCTTTTCAATTTGATTTTTTCACCCCATCTTGTTTTTGAAGAATAATCATGTTGGAAGTATGAAACTTCAATGGGAGCTAGCCACTTCTCGGGCATGATAAAAACCAATTAACTCTTCATTTTATCTACTGTTTTAATTCAACAGCCATGAACCTCTCTGCTAGCTATTCCTTTAATTTATCAGCTGAAGACTACTATAATCATAAATGATCAACGGTACTCCGATGAGGTACTTTCTTTCAATAGACTGATTTCTGTTCTGTTGAAAGTAACAACCTAAGGAATTGTCTGCATCAGATTTCCTCTAACTCCTTAGCGCAAATAAGTGAAAAGTGAATCAGCACTAGCCATGGAGACACTGAAATGCTTATGCAATTAATGTAAACTATGGTACAGTTCTCTTCTCACGCAGTGTGCTCTCAATTCAGTTCTCCCTAAGCCCATTTAAAACCAGTAACCGTTGAACCCCCAAGAAGGAGAAAAAGCCCTCCAGGCTACTTCTGGGCCTAGGTCTCTTTAGGTTTTCCCCCTTCCCAAAATCTCTGGCAACACCCTCTTCTACAGCACTCTGCTGAATTAGGGAGGGCAATCAGCTCACAAAGGTGCTGTGTATGCAACCTTCACAGCTATGGGAACAACCTGCCATCTCATTATCACATGCTGTGTTCCACAGGAACTGCCTTTATAGATGTTTTCACGGCATTTGCTATGGAGTACATGAACGTACACAGACAGATGTCACAGACCGGTTAATGAACCACCAGTTCTACATGGTAATTTCATATTGTTTTCATGCTTTAAACAAAAGTAATCATTATTGCAATGAGTCCTTCTAAAATTATGTTACCTCCGCCCATTCATATGAGCCGATGTTCCCAAAGGATGTTCCTCCCCACGAGCAGAAAACAATGGTCCGGTCAGGCCTCCAGCCTCTCTTAACCTTCAACATCAAGGCTTGTATAAATGCTGTGATGATAGCAGTGCTACTCGCCCATTCTTGTCCACCGTAAGTATTCAAACTGTTGTGATGGCTGCCAATGACGACGTATCTGTCTGAAATGTGAAAAGACAAACAGACAAGGGAACCTTATTTCTTCTGGATACAAGCATTACAAGAATTTTAAAAACCCTAAAAGATTAACTGTATTAGCAGTCTGTAATGTCATTAATACAACACAATGCTGTCAACAAAAATTTGTATGATCATGTGCAAAACAATTAGACAATATAAATACATAAAACTGTGAATACTACTTAAAAATAAACTAGTAAATAAACATATATATACTTCCCTGATTTAATCCCTGTGCATTGCCTTCATTGTTTGCTTATTACTCACGCTTCCTATAAATCTGACATATACCATTTTCACAGGACTTGTCGTATAGATAAGCTAATAAAGTTCCATGCTCACATTAGAGTGTTATGAAAAAAACACAAATGAATAAGCAGGAAACTCTATCTTCAAAACATATTAGAGTCCAAAAAATGAAACAGAAAGCGTGGTAGTACAATGAGAAACATAGAGAAAATACACAAAGTATTAGTACTCCCTCACCTGGAAGACTGTGTTCAGTGCTCACCACCCTATCTCAAAAAAGACATTGCAGAAACAGCAGTTGAGAAGCTGGTAACCAGAACGGTTATATACCAGGACTTAGACTTCCATGTAAGGAGACATTGAAAAGACCTGGATTGCAGGTTTAGAGAGGAGACATGACAGAGGAATAGAGATAATGAATGATACAGAAACGGTAAGTCAGACCTAGCAACTTTGATGACAGCGGAAGAAAGTATTTTATAAAATGAAAAGCAAGAAGTTTCAACCTGAAATAAATAACATGCCTATGGTTATCCAGGAAAAAACCTCACATTTTTTTTTCAGATAAATTAAATGAAATCTTCATCTCTTGAGGCATAATATATAACCTAAATACTAACTCTTAGGTGTAAAGAATCTTATTTTATACCAAAAAGTTGATGTGGTATGAAACAACATGAACAACTAGTGTGATTGACGTGTATCAAGAAGTCTAAGCAGAGTTATGCTTAATGACTTATTAAACTATTAGACCTTCTGCGTGAGACGAATTCACAACAGAAGCCTCTTTGAAGGACTGCTTACTGGTTGTATTCTGATACTTAGTAAAGTCTCTTTCTGATCGAGACCTAGACTTTTAAAGGTTTTCTTTCCATATTTCAGGATACCGACAGAGAACAGAAGAATAGTTATCAAGTGATGCAAGATCCACAACAACCTTTGTGTGTCAACTGGTTTCCAGAAAGTGCAAAAAGTTTTGTTTTTCTGATAATATTCTTTCTCTATCCAAGGGGATTCATTCTTCACTGTCGTCAGTACACTGGAATGTAGCAATGCATAGCTGGTAAAATGCCCAGGTTTTATATTGCTTATAAAATTAAGTATCTACTCAGTATTTTTTGCAGTGACTGCTGCCTAGAAGCAATTTTAACTGAACACCAACATACTTCGATTATAAAACCATTCTCTATCAACTGGACTTTTACCAGTGTTGTTCAACAAAATACATGGCGATGCTATTTTGTAAGGAATCAAAAATGCTTTACCGAGGATCTGTCATGCACCTATAATACAACTTTGTCAATCAGCTGCTTATGGGGTGTACAGGTACGTAAATGAAAATTTCTGTCTAAAAGCAGATATGCAAAATGTAACTTAAGTGTATGTAATAATTTAATGTCAAAAATGCAATCTATATCCCATAATTTTGCAACTTGTGTGTTGCATCATGAGATGTTTAATTATAGGTTGCACTGACAGTGAAAAACCATAGGATCTTTAACTCACTTAACGTTAGGAATTTGAAACAGAAATGAACGGCCTTACAGACTTCTAGGTCGTTAGAGGAAGTGCCACTAACACAGGGTGATCAGACAGGATCAGTACTTGCCCTGTATTATAATCTCTGTGCAGTCTGTGAGCAACGTATGTGAAAGGGAGTGGAAAGAAACCTTATGTAAAACAGTATAGGGCATTTTGATGGAGAAGAAAGCTACAAGCAGCAATTTACTGTAGGAGATGCCAGCTGAATGAACAGGGGTAAAACACAACAGCTGGTGCCTCCTTTGAAATCTTGCACATCTCTCCCTTTTGAATAGAGGCACTAACCTGAAGCAAATGACTATAGGAAAAGCATAGGAGAAAGGATGGTCATGCTCACAGAGGCAGCAGCTGTCCTTTCTCATAATCATTTGCTGAAGCATGTAGAGAAAGAGATCACATGCTAAGAAAAAAGAAAAAGAAAGACTAGAGACAGAGAAAAAAATATCCAGTGATAAGACGGGATAGTGTTTAGGGTAGTGATGGGTTGGACCACTGGGATGTATCATTAAAAAAGAGTGACTTTATACTGTCTTCTCTTGCTGTACATCCCATTTTCAACCATGTCCAACAGAGTTACAAAATGAGTGTTATGTGTTTCAAGTTTTAAAAGGCTACCAACTATCCTATTTCATCTGCTCCCAAAGCTTTCAATATCTTGGTTGGATTTCAGATGCTTGTTGTTACTCCTCAGATTAAATGTCAAATAACATCACCATTACATAGATGTGTTTGTGTTCGTGTTAGGAGGCCCTTAAACAAAAAATAATCCACCCTTGGTGACGCTCTGCAGTCTTTCGTTAAACACTAAAGACAAATTTTGCTTTCTTTCTGCATTTCTGGGAACATAAAGGTGAATATTTCAGGTGTATGAAACCAGCAAAACTCCACCAAAATAACAGAGAATCCATGCCACGAAAACATCAAGTATTCAAAACAGTTGAGAGGGCATGGCTGTAATATCAACCAGGAAGAGGAGAGAAACAAATGAAGGTTTAACACTGATTGTGTACAAAATGTAATCCATGGTGCATTACACGCTTAACTTATGTCTACATTAAAAGCCAGTTGCTATGGCCCGTGCTCAGCCAGACATTTATGGCACAAACTGTTGGCATCTGGGTAGTATTACTGACTTCACTTGATTCTATATCCTTAAATTCTTAAATTTAAGCGTATACTGACATACCTTTAAAAAGTAGCTTCTTATTAAGAATGTAATAATAAGATGAAAGATTCAGGTATAAAGAAGATAAAGAATTTATTAAAGAGAAACTGATGCATGCTTTTTATTATTTGTCTTGCTTCTGTTTCACAATTCAGTAGACAGTATGTCTAAACATGGCAGTTTCTACCTTTCAAATTCCATGACAGCCATTTGCAAAACATCAGCAATAGTAGACTAGTGACTTCAAATTCTTGAAGTAAATTAAATCCTTTATTGAAATTAAATTCACAGTGCTAATTGATTTCTATGTTGTTTAAAAAAAAATGGTTCTGGTGAAAAGTACAGTATTCAGCACACACAAAACTGAGTCATAATTTCACTAACAGGAATAAAATGAATCTTCTCCACCTCCTTCATTCCATCACAAAAATATGAAATGATTGGCCCACTTCCTAAGGGACTGTAGATAGATTTGCAACCTTTCTTCTGAACCTAATAAAAGAGTATTAATCAAGGCAAATGCGAAGATATTTTGATGATGATGATGCCATCTGCACATTAGGGATTGTACTGGTTCTACAACACTTTCCACTATGTAAGTAATCAGCAACAGCATTCATTTATGTTGCAGAAACCCTTCAACTTTTAGGCAAATTCACTTGCAGACAGAATAAGCTCAAAATGATCGTATTTCCTATAACGTCCTGATTATCGTATTATCTACATATAGTAACAAAGGAGGAAGAGAGTTTGTGGTTTATGTCACAGTTGCACTTAGAATCTTATTCTTTAATTCTTAGACATGCAGAACAGTAATTATTATTCATGGATTTGTATAAAACTAGCTGAAGGCATAACTGTTAACACATAACAAGGCTGCAGCAAGTGTGATTAAGAACTTAGCCGTGGGTTTTTGTACACTATAATAATATCTGATATTAGATTCTTAATTAAGTCAGAGATCACACTGCCCTACACCTTGGTTTCAGTGACACACTTGAGTTCTGTAGGAAAGTTCTGAACTCGAAATATAGTGTTTTACTTATCCCAAAATCCCACGAAGATTAGAAAAAAAAAATCAAAACCTTTTCTTAAGTTGTATAGAAAGCTTGCAGATTAATTCTAATCATGCAATATACTACACTCTAAAATCAAGAACACCAACCAACAAAGTTAGGCGGTATAAAATACTAATACTCTCTATGTGTAACTCCCACTCGTTGTGTAAAAATATGCTTATTGTAACTATAATATCCCCTTGAGCTCATTCACTATTCAACCCTTATGTTCTGTTGTGTCATAAATCAAATCACAAAATGACTACAGCAAAGGTGCTCTCCTTCCTCTGTATTGGTGCATTACCTGGCAAAATAGATTCCTGATCTCAGCTATGACTCCCAGCCACCACGAAACAAATAATTGATACAAATGATAAAGGGCTACTTACCAGGAAATAAAGTTCCTTTTAAATATCCAATAACATTAGAAATTGTCTTGTAAGTTGTGACTGACTGAATATTCAGATTGATTATTTTTTTGCCTGTTAAAAGATAAAAAGAAAAAAAAATAAAGAAAATGTCCAACTTGTTATCCAGCCAAAATTCTACAGGCCCCAGATACAAATTCTCCATTTAAAAAATAAAAAATAAAAAAAAAAAGGAAAAAAAAGATACTGAAGAGGAACCAGACTAGAACATGAAACATTACATTATTTACTTAGTCCCATTTTAGCAGTGGGGTTCAAAGCTGAGATCTCTACTCCTCCATCATTCAAAAAGATCATTCAATTCACCCAATAAATGCTGTCAGAATAAAACAGGGAAAAAAAAAAGGGTAGGGTTTACATAATTCTATGATAAGGAAGTTTGTCTTAATCTTTATAGGTTTTTCTCACCTAATCCTTCACCCAGGTCAACCTTTCAGTAACGTTCACAAAATTACACCTGGTTTATATTACACTATTCTTCTGGAGAAAACCTTCTATGCTACATCAGATGGGAAAAGTTAGACGTCTGCATTACTAATCACTTTGCCAGCATAGTCTTTGGTGATATACTTGCGAACTTATGCTAACAGAAGACAGTTTTTGTTGGCTTAGGTGGTATCAACTGAAGAAATCGTGTAAATACAAAGGCAAAAAAATTCCAAAAATCTGTCAATATATAAGGAACTTACGTCTGAGCTAAATGAGCTTAAAAAAATCAACTGTCCTCTGCTGAGAATTACTGTCACTCCCTCTGTCCCCCAGGTGGGACACACTAACCATACTAACTCCTGCAGTTTCTAGCAATGGAAACAAAACAACTAACTACAGGGAGCTGCTGCTACCTTTAAAATGTTACGTTTGCATTATAATAGACTGCATTAACATTCATCTCATCTCAAAGGTCATAACTTCTGAGAAAAGTGAAAATGTCTTAAACTGTTCTAACTTAAATGCTAGCAATCATCTGACAATAACTACGGTGCCATCCTAGACCTTCCCGGAGGTTGTCTTACATCCAGAGTACTGCACCACCCCCATGGCAGACTTATGTTTAAAGGCTCTTTGAGCCAGAACTGCTTCAATGTCCATATCCCAACTGTCACAGACCAAAGTTAAAATATTCCACAGATCATTTTGCTCTCCATCTCCCAGGCTATTATGCTCCCACAGATGTATTTCTAACAGTTTGTTTCCTGAGATGTGTGGAGTAAGCAAGTGGGGAGTTTACTGCAACATGTAAAATAAAAGCAATACATCTCTACGATACTGTTCTTCAAGGTTCATTTGTTGGTTCTTCATCTGGTAAATTCACTTTAAAATTCTCTTAAAACAAAATCCAATATATTTTCATTCGCTAGTCTTCACTGATACTTGAAAAAAGCAAACCGACTGCTAGGATCTTTCTTGGTTTTAAAAAAAATGTACTACCAATATTTATTCTACTTTTTATTGAGACAAAACGTCCTCCGTTATCAATAGATATGTTATCTACGTGACAACTCTGTGCTAGAACGCAACAGTACAGAAAATGCAAGCCAAGCACAACTAATTAAAAATACACCACACCACATTTTTTTTGCAATGATCAATCACAGCAACTTATTATTTTGATCTGTAGTGCACGTTTTGGGGTTTGAGTTGTAATTAATTTTTGCCTTCTGATCTAAGTTACCGTAAGGTTTATTAACACCATGTGATGATGAATTGTGCTTGTTCTATTAATCTACAGATTTTATTCTATAATTTAAAAAAACCCATTTTATTAAAAAAAATATTAATCTAAAGTGTTCCCGGCACTGTACTGTCACCTATGCTCTTTCTTCGGTATTTTAGAACAATGTGAAAACAGCTCACGGCACCCACGTTGATTAAACAGTTTAAATTTAATCTATACTATGCAAGTTACCTCTTGCTGCAGTTTCTCACCTACAACCATTCTAGAGTCAATTTACTTTGCTCAAAAAAGATTTTCAAGCCAGAATTGATTTAGTTTTCCTTTTCTAACCCTACAACACTTTCGATATATGTTTCTTTAGGCCACATTTCAGACATAAAGGAAGATAAATCTTTTTGAAGATGACTTAACTGTTTTTCCTTAATCATCATCAGCTATCCCATGTTCAACCGACAACAAAGAAATAGAAAGTTAACTTCTAGCAACACACATATTCTGGAATCAGATATTCCAGTTAATAGTCATGTAATAGAGTAGTCAGCTTAAACTGACTTGGGCTTAAAGGCTTAGTACACCAAGATGAAAAGGCTGAAAGAACACTTTGGAGTATACAGCAGAAGTGACATTTAATCCCCTTTAAACAGTTCTGACAACAAACCTCTCTTCCTAACGCTGTATTTTAAACATCTTGACAACTTTCTCTCTTTATTCTATATTCTGTGGAAAATTATGAGGAGACTTTAGCTTAACATTATTTTGGATACACTTTGAGTTCATAGAAGCCAAAAGCTACTTCTGAAATAGTCAAACAGAGAAGTTTCTTGTCAATATTATTTATTTACTTATTGATTGATTTGAAATCTGTGAATCATCTCATACCAAATGACTACTTTCTCCTCTCACAATTACATAGTTGTTTCTAGAAATGCATGGCTATTTCCTATTCATTTGATTGACAATTTTAGAACTTCAGATGACCAAAGACTACTCGCAGCCTGAAACATTATTTATGTTTTATTTCTTTTTTTTTCTTTTAACCTTATCCTAAGCTCATACCAACACAAAGCAGTATAAGTTTAAGACTGATTTTCAATCATACTGGCTAAATTCTTGAATCCTGATCATACTAAACACCTAAAACCGGATAGTTTTCTGAGCATTCGTTTGAGTACTGGATTTTAAAAAGCATCATTAGGGACTCAGGTTTGAAAATGGAATTCATTTGACAAGATTTTTGCTACTCTTATACAAAAATTCGCCTACATGCAAATTTAGCTCCAGTATAGAAGCATGAAGTACTAACTGAATTTGTGCATTTTGATAACATAGTTCTTCGATCGCAAAACCAGAAGTTATTCGAGAAGATTGCAGAAACAAGGTACACTGAATAACTTCAAGCAACTCAGTTTTCAACAGGAATATAATTCCTGCTGAAATCAGGATAAACCACACCTAAATTAAAACACATCAGTTTGAAATCACAATTAAAGTAAAGCTTTCAAACATCATCAAAATCCATGGCTGTGTAACTTAGAGGGCATTAATTCAGCTGAGATAGTCGGGATAAAATTACATTCAACAGATCTCTTGTTCTAGTCATTCAAAACCCTGTGTGTCCTGGTTTGAGGACTCCAGTAACTAACTTTCTGAGCACACACTACCAAGCTCTTCAGACATCCCCGAAGGCTAATAATTTTTTTAATAATGAAAGCTACTGTTTTCATAAAGTTATTCGCCCCAAGACCTGGAGGCTTTAAAGTAATATCAAATACTACAGAACATGATGACACAGCAAGAGCAAACTGCACTTAATGCAGAAACACCGTAAGCTATTTACATATATCAAATAATCAAATATGTCATAGATTTCTCATATTCTATTGGTGATACTGTACAGAAAAATATGGACTGGTACGTAGTATCTGGAATATCCTGTTAAATATATCAATATGATAAGTAGACATTAAAACATATATAACAGCAGACGTTGCTGTCATTTGAAATCGTTTTTATTAGCACTAGACATTTTCTAAAACCAAAGTACTACTACCATATTAGACTGCCTATTTAATGGGCTTTTGAAATCTTACTGGACTGTGAAAAATGTATTTTAGTTAGTTCTCAGTATTTCATCACGTCAATTTGAGAGCTAAATCTTGCCTACTCCATATTTTAAATCAGTTTCCAATTAAGTTGAAAAATAGGACTTCAAATGAAGAAATGTAAACACCACAAGCATTAATGTAACAATGTAACTTACATAGAAAAGTACGATGTACAACATAACTTACATACTTACAAAAGCAAACTTATAAATAGTATATACTTAATAATTTACATATTATCTCTGAAAAAATCTTATGTGATACTATCAAATTGCATATGGAAAAATCAGTACTGAATCTATGACTAGGTACAGTGTTGCTGAATTATAAAATTATTTGTGCAGGAATATGTCAAAACTCCTGGACAGATGTCCCTGTTACAAAAAGCCTTTACTGTTTTTTTTATATAAGCAATATGCATTATAGATTCAGTCTCTTTGAAACCTAGTATCCCTAATTTTTTCCCTACCAGATTTTTATTTGTTTAACCAACTATGTTGCCAATTAAAACTATATTCTCCTTTTTAAATGGATATTCATAGACCCTGAGTCCTCAAGCCCAATGTTGGTCTGAAGAGTTTAAGGAATAAACTTTTTGCTATGGAATCCAACAATAAATCTATTCAGACGAAAAGCTTCTGAAAATAAGTGATGTCTAGAATAAAGTCCTTTAAGAAG
This sequence comes from Steatornis caripensis, assembly GCA_013398225.1. Taxonomy (NCBI): domain Eukaryota; kingdom Metazoa; phylum Chordata; class Aves; order Caprimulgiformes; family Steatornithidae; genus Steatornis; species Steatornis caripensis. The sequence goes on from VZSC01017789.1 coordinate 1,125,147, forward strand.
GCTCTAAACTGGGATGGTGTAATGCAATACAGAATAAATGTGTCACACTCAATATCAAAGATGGGTATGAATTTTGAGAATGCTTCATATTGAATTTCATAATCTCACACTATTTTGAGAGATACTTTACCTGCTTTACAGCAATCTAAATGAAAGCACAAAGAAAAATAATGTCACAGAACAGAATTTTGAAATTATCTCTTGATTAATTACAAGTCTGGTAGAAAAACTCTTCGGGCTTCAGGCAGGAGTACAGAGAACATATACAAAAGAATGCTTCAACCTGTTTCTGCTTAATTCTTTTAATGGACTGCTATTATAAAAAAGAACAGAATTTAAAGCAATCACAAAAAGAAAATCCAAGAGTTTTAGCATAAGTGTTTGTGAGCTTTAATATACAGTGTGTCTGTATTACAGCTGACTTCCCTGTTTAACATTCTTTGCTTCTTTGAAATTTCAGTAAACAGTATCCAAAGAACATCATTATATTTCTACTGTTACGTACAATGAATTCAAATTTGGTAGGTACGGTAACATGCATCGCCACACAATATGCTGGCATCTTTATTTATTTATTTTCTTGTATTTATGTTTAGCATAGTGAAAACACCTAGAACTTAGAGGATTGTTTGCGTATTGGTATCATAGTGTATGACGGTACAGCCAGAGTTTTATTAAATATGGTGGTCTTTCTTTTCTCTGACAGGTAGCAAGCTACAAACACATGTAACACCACCACAAGGCTGTAGCCTAATAGGAGGGGTATATATCTCCTTTATCTTTTCATGCCCTTCTTCTGACTGAAAAGACAAGCTTGATTTGCCCAAGTGCAGCACTTGGCAGAGAACTTTGTCTTAGACAATGATCGTATAATATGGAAACTATGGACTCGTCCAATTATTCCTTTTGTAGAATTAATGATTCCAATTTCACATGATCAGAGTTGACTATAAAATGCAGTATAATGAGCATTTGACACGTGGAACTGTATAAAATAGATGTTCAAAGTCTTACAAAAATTCTTCTTTATGTGATGCTACAAACCTTTTCAGAAACGATCACTTCTGGTTATCTGTTCCACTCTCACCTTTTTTGGTAGAGGATGTGGATTTGTCTGCGGCCTACAATGAAGTTTTGCTTTGCAGTCATTAAGATGATTCAGTATTGATCAATAACTGTATTCTGTAGGCTAAAAAAGGTTACAAAAGATCAAATGATTCTACCTAAAAAGCATTTTCATGTGAGTCATTTTACTGGCTATAGTTGAATGCTGGGAGTCTTTGTATACCTGGCTCTATTATTCACATAGTGTTTGACATCACTGAAAGTACTTTAAATCTACATGCTTTGATTTTACTATTTATAAATAACTACACCTACTTCACAGCAAAAGGCATTAAGAGCTTCCAAGAAATGGGATCTTCTTCTGTGTATGTTAACTCTAGTGATATTTTCTGAAATAATACACCCTCAATGATCTTGGTTGATCTAGACAGAGAGGAATAGGGTTGGATTTAAACATCAATTGGCTAAAGAAACATAGAAACCTTTAAGTGAGATCACTGCACGAATGCTTGCGTTATACTTCCTGTAATTTGAGTTAGACAGCCTCAGGCATACTAGGTTAGACAACTGCGCATCTAACCCTCATCTCCAAGAGTGACCAACAACATGCACGTGGAGTAGAACGTAAGAATAGNATTTGAGTCAGACAGCCTCAGGCATACTAGGTTAGACAACTGCGCATCTAACCCTCATCTCCAAGAGTGACCAACAATATGCACGTGGAGTAGACCGTAAGAATAGGAAGAGCGTACAGCCATTCTTTTCTAAGACATTATTGTGCCCTCCAGTGACGTGAAAGTTACTTAGCCAAGGTGGGGTGGGGGCTGTGTTTGTGTGTTTAAACTCTTTTGATCGCTTTTTTCCTCAATGAATTTTTAAACTCATGTACATTTTCGCCGCATGTAAATTTTCAGCACGCACAGCATCCTGTGGCTGAAGAGGAAGGAGGGAAAGGGACCTTTATTAATGGCCATTTATGAATAACCTGAACACCTCCCAGCACAAACCCTCGCCTCTGTTGCTATCTCCATCTCTTCACTGTTAAAACCAATTTTTACTTTACTTATTGTTTCCTATAATTTTAAACAGCTACTTAGCCATGTATACACATTTCCTCATATACCATGTTATGTAATTTTTCCTAAGATCCTAGAGAGGATCTCAGTTGAGAACCTTTCAGAAAACATCCCTTTGATTCTCTGTTTACAAGTCTGGCAACCCAGATTCCTCAGGTTTCCATTCATCCTCTGAAAAATACGGCACCTTTTTCCTTATGTATCATATGACAATGAAAGCTATTTAATCACGCAAGTTGACCTGTGCAATCCTCAGGTCTGCCCTTCTGCCACAGGCAGCTGGAGGTTGATCACTAGTGAAATCCTAGACCTTTCTCATCTTCTGTCTTCTCAAATGCAAATCACAAGTATGAAAATTCATACTTAAAGCCAAAGAGAAAAATTAGACATGTATCTCTAGTGTTTCTAACTATGAGACTTTCGGGCTACCATACTTCCATTTAACACCAAAGTATATGGTCATTAGTGGTGAAAAACACTTTGTAAATTAAATTCTACTAGATAGAATTACTTGAAATACTCAAGAGAGTCATTGAAAAGGAATGATTTGCACCTGACTGAAATCTACCAACTGGTGGATAATTTAACAAACAACAAATAAAGTCTACTGCAACACAGCAAGACTTTCTTAATTTACGTTTATAGGAGTACTTTAGTTTTAGGGCAAACTTCACAATGTTCTAGCAAATATCCTAGCAATATTCTGTAAAAAAAGAAAGCTTCAGAAGCATACAGCTTCTCTATAAAACTTCACTCTTAAAATCCTCCTAATTGCTCAAAAGTCCATGGGAGCATAGAATTCCAGATTAAAGAGGATTAACAACAATGCACCATACTAAACAGAAAGCAAAACTAATTGCTAACTTCAACTAACACAAATCTAATAACCAACTTCAATTCTCACTATTCACTTTGTAGGTTCTAAGCATTCGATATATCTAGGATGTTTCCCTCGATAGCCTCCCACTCCCTCTGTCACATTATGTCTCTTGAAAACTGCAAGGCTAAGGGAAAAAAGAGGCAATGTGAGAAAACTATATATAAATGTTTAATCACTACTGATGAATCTGCTGTTCAGCTTTTTGAAACGTACTGATGAGAGAATGATGATCATTTTATTCTAACAATTTTTAAGCCAACCAATCATCTGAATAGCTTTCACCTCTTTTGACAGATAAGTGATGAGTTCTACGTCAGAAGTGAAATCTCTCTCTTAAGTTTCTTCAAATCAACAGGAAGACTGCAAATTCAGCCTTCGCTGTTCTCATATGCATTGCTCTGTTCAGCATTTTCTCTTTAGCTATTATTATTATTAAATAGTTACAAAAGATTTCTTATCGTGACACCAGTCTTTTATCTCTTCCATTAAGGCTACTACTGAACTTTGGCACATCTATAGTTTCACCATTACTTCAAGGTAAAATGTATCATAATGCATTATAGAATTACGCAAACCTTCTTATTATAGACCCTACTTGCTCAATAAATTAAGAACTTTTTAAAAAAATCCCACACGGATTACTGTGGTTCAGAATCTTTACATGAAATCCACACAAGTTGTTGCGTTCACCCAGAGTAAGCTGGACACGGACTGGCTCTTACTAGACCGCTATCTTGGAATATTCTTTCTTTCCAGAAATTTTCCAGCACACACAGTTCCTGCATTCTCAGGGAAATAAAACAGACATGCCACATCTGTCACAGAAAGAGTAGAATAAGCTACCCTTTAGGTGATTCTGTCCTGCGGCCTCCACAGAAAGCTTTTTGAGAAGCAGACACAGTGCATCCTTTTATCTTTCTAAAATGAGTGTCATTTGCCAGTCCAAATTCATGCTTTGCTTTAGGCAATTCAGCTCATGAAAATTCCTACTATACTAGCAAGCTTCATGCGTCCTACCTGGAATGGTTAAACACTTTCTCCTTCCAAAATGGCCTTTTCTGGTTTATATAGTCTTTGTCTACCAGTTGTGGGGAAGATCAGTTCATCTTTAAAACATCTAGTCAGCCATGCATGGAGAGCAATAGCCCTGCCTAACCACAACAGCTTAAGCTATGAAGCGTGAGGTCTTTCTGCTTTCTTTTTAGAATGTGTAAGTACAAATGCTAACACAAGTCATAAAATTAATCAACCTTTTTTATGACTACTTGTATTGTATTCCTCTTCCACAGTAACTTTCCAGAAGCAATAAACAAGTGATACAGCACATATGTGACAGTACATTGATTGCCCTTAAAATTTGCTTTTACTGTTCACATCACTGTCTTTAGCACAAGATATGGTGGTTAACTTAATTTGCCTCCCCCTTCCAAGACCAATGTTTCAAATCAATTCATTTAAATGGGCATTATAATGCAATACACCATTTTTTCCACATTTTTTTCTTTCTAGAAAGATAAGACTAGTACAAAACAGCATTACTGTTTAAATATGCATCTCATCTAGAACGTTATCTGGAAGGTGTTCCTTCCTTCGTTGAAACACTGTGCAGTATCTTTGCTAGAAGATTGTATTCTCACTTTTTCCCCCCACACTAGTAATAAGTTTGTTCAAGCAACAATCTGCATGACTTTGCTAATGGCATTATCTCTGAAGAGATACCCTCATGCATTCTTTCATTACATCTAGCTCTACTGAAGGTATTTTGTTCTTATCATGATGACTGTTTTCCTGGTGAAACTTAGAGGAAAAGATGCCTGAAGGTTCAGACAACAATGCATTGTTTATTCTATGGCAGATACAAATTAAGCAACACAGAAAGACATCTCACTGTTTAGAATTATAGTATTATTATGCCAGTGGCAGAAAAAAGACACAGAATAACTTATAATACTGCTACTGGTGTACTTTTAATGTTAAAAACCCATTCCAAGTAGTACAACAAGGCCTAACAAACCATAACGCAGTACTAACAAAATCTCCCTAATGATGGTATCTAGATAGAGGGGGTTTTGAGTCAATGTTAAGAATTAGAGCTTAATGCTTTATATTAAGAGTAATCCTTTTTTTTTTCTTCACCAAAACTTCCATCTATCAGATTTTGGGAGCATAATTTTTAGATTGTTCATAGCCTTTCCTACAAAGCAGCCAAGCAAAACATACTCATAATTAGCTAAACCTCTTAGTTACATACAGTCGCAGAAAATGAATTTGGAGTTCTTGAAGAACATTTCATAGAACATAGAACGTAGAAGGGTGCGTTATTTAAAAAGCATTACCTGTAGCTGGCATTTGGAGGGGTATACATCTATCTTTCTGGACAGTGTCCTCAGGTAAGGAAATGAGTTTTTTGGCAAGCAGTGCAGAAATTGGTTGTACTAAGAGTGTTGTGAGGTTCAGTCGATTTTGTCTGTAGCTTCCATCTTAAATGACAGAAAGAGAACAGCAATTTAGTAAATGAGAATTAGAAGATTCCTATTCTGCATCAACAAAACAAAATCAGAAAATATCTACAATACAGCTTAAAACAACTGATCTAGATAAGCGGTCATTATTTTGTGCTTACCTTACTGGGGGAAAAAACCCCATCCCTTCAAGAACACACGTCACTAAATTACATGTGCATATTATAGTATTTGGGGAACAGTTCCACAAGAAATAAACTGTTAAGGAGTCCGAGCAGATACTAGATTGTGTGTGACAAACTCAACAAATTAAATCGGAGTGTAGTTAAAGAAATAGTGAAAAAAAGAATTACTGATCAAAAATAACTTTCAAATTTAAGTAAGAACTGAACACTGTTTCACAGTGAAGAGCAGACATTTAAATACCCTGAAATCACGCATATCTGTTTGCACTGAACGATGCTACTACTCATATGGGTGTTTGTTTTGATGCTAAAATGTTTAAATTCTACAGAAGTTGTTCTACTTAACACTAAAACTGTTTAAGGAGCAAGTTATCACACAAGTTTTTGTGAGAACGTTGACAAGAAACACACCACATTGATGACATCCCGGCAACTTGATGAGACGTGCTTCCTTACATGTACCAAAAAGCCTGAAAATTTTAATATACAGCTTCCTCTTTTAAAGACTACAATCTGATCATCTCATTGAGTAAAAGTGCGGTCAATGCACCTAAAGTGACTACAATTTATTTTATAAATGTAGGGGTACTTCTGTGATGGAAGATTGAAGGCTCAGCTGAAGGAGGAGTAAGAGCGTACTCAAAAGATGGACACATCAAGTGGAGGAAGGTACAGATCAGAAAGCATCAGAATACTTCATTTACAGCTTCGAGATCTTAAGAAGCCACAGCACAAACCTCACAATATCAGCAGATTCCTGCATATTTTAAAACCTCCCTTTAACTGAAAGAACGTGAGTTTCTATAGACATGACTGTCCAACATTTAAGCATGGGAAGGTTTCTGATGAGATAATGAGATATTTTGGGAGACCAAACTGACAGAACTGGAAATAAAAGGCAAATTGCACATGGAAATGCTTCAGGACAAAATGCTAATCTGTTTTTCTCAACGATTTCAGCCTGCCTAATAACAGCACCATCTCTTCCCATGGAAAGCACAATTACTCTTGCAGACAAAAAGCCCACGACGGAGAAGGAGAAGCAGCTCATAGCACGGGGCAGAAAACAGCTCTATAACAACCTGCAAAACTCGAAATGTCTTCCAATATACCCGCCCATATCACATCATTTCCAAACTTCCAACTAGAGAGTCAGAATACAAGGCCTCTCTCTGAGACCTCTAAGGAAAAAATACCACATTTTCTGTTGACATGGAATTCTTTACAACCAGAAGGCATCCTTTACAATCTGAGTGACTACAACCACAAAGAGAAGAAGCTATCAGAAATCAGCAGCACATGTTCTAATAAGTTGCTAGAAAATTGCTACCAGGAGCATTGTTACTGAACCACAATATTAAAAAATCCACACACATACTCCTTCTTTTTTACATTTTTGTGCAAGGAGCTCCTGAGACTTCTTACAGCATGCCTTTAATCATAATGCAAAAATCGACCAAGGCCATAACATTTAATTATGGAAAAAAAGTGTTGTTCAGCATTAATACACAGAGTGTTTACTTTGAAAGAATAAGACAAATTTTTAAGTGGAAAGGTGAAACTGGTTCAAAACATGATAATTTAGAAGAAGTTTTTCTTATTGAAGTTGAGCAGGGTTGAAAATCCCTCAAAGTTGTTACTTCAGTAAATTGATGGCAAAATCAGTTTGCTCAAGCTTTGAGAGCCTGTCTCTGGAATCAAAAAGAATCCTAAAATGTGTAACTGAGACATTATTTTCTGTCTATTGTTTGCCAATCTGCAGACTGTATTACAGAAGCAATGAAGCTCAAAATGTTGCAGATGAAAAGCATCTCTCCTATCTCCACCTACCCACAACTTGAGCTTCACACATGAATAAACTGTAAAAGACACACTTTTGAGAACAACTTACAGGAGAAAACCTCCCATGTTTAAAAATGAATCATTTCACAGTGTAAGACGGAGCTTGAAGTGTGGGATTAAAAAATAAAGAAAAAAGATTTAGAATATAGAAAGGGAGATTTAAGTTATCTGGAAGCTTTATAATAGGAAGAATTCATAAAGACTTGCCTAGGAAGGTGGTGAAATCCCTACAACTAAACTATTTTTAAAGAAAAGATTAAACAAACATGTGTCAGGAATGATGTAGATATGGTTGGTTCCCTCCTTGAGGGAAGCTGCTAGATTAGATGATCGCTTGACATCTTTTCCAGGCCTGATACGATTCTCTAGTAACTGAACTTCCTGAACTACTTACAAAAAAGCAGTATTGGAATTAATATTAAAAAAAAAAAAAAGACTTCTTTTCCCACTGCCAGCCATTTATTAGTTGTCATGAGAGTACCTTGTTTGGAGACTGAGGAAAGCTATCTGCATCGTGATCAGGACCCAAAAGTGAAAGACTCAAGACCAATCTCTCCAGTGCACACTGAAAAAATCCGGAGATTTCCAGGGCTACTAGTTAAAGCACAAATATTTGAATACTCATGGGCTTCGTGCTGTACGAACTGCAAAACAGTGCAGTGCAGCTTCATAAAGAAACCAATGTATCCTAAGAAGCTTGCGAGATTCTTACTTGCTCCTTCCCTGCTGGATGCCAAACTCCTTGGAGCACATAGCGCTTTCAGGATGTGAGCACAACAAATCCTTCGAGAACAATTTAAATTTGAGATTTTGCTTGTAATGCCATTTAGTTTTATAGCATGAAAATCTTCCAAGAAACAGAATTCCTTCCTCTATGCAAGTCTAACAATGTAACCGTGCCAGGCCTAAAACTGCTATTAATTTAAGAAAGACTCTAGAGAGTATACTGGAATGTAAGAAGAAAAATATGCTCATAAATTAGGTTAATTTTAGGGGCACAAAAAGAGGCAATCTTTAGAAAGCTTCTGCACAGAAAGTGAGGTCTACATTTGTACTTTTGCAGTGACTGTGTTTTGGGTTTTCTTTTTCAATACAAGCACAAACCTTGAGCATCAGATTCCATACTGCTCAGTCTGGGATACACACTCGTAACCTAGCATTTCATAGTGTTCTATCACTTAACTTACTGGTATCCGTAACATGTTCTGAGATTCCTGAAAAGTTTTTACTGGGAGAATTTAACAGTAATACTTGTATACCATATGCCACTCAATTCTGTGTTAAAATACAGTTTTACCATCATTTCAATGACTTTTGTCAAGGCTGAAAAATCAGAGCACGTGAAACAGAAGGGAGTTAGTCACAACGTCCTACTTCTCTAATCAAAAGAATTTGCTTTTCCTAGAGCCTCTTCAGTATTAAGCAAACAGGCTTTTATTTATTTTTCTCTAAAAAGTTTGTGCTGTAAGAATAAACATTTTGTTCATTTTTATTTGAATTCCAGATTCAGTGAAAGATTGGATAGAATATTGTATTTCACTACTGTTACCTGTTTATTACAGTCACCCTCTGCCAGGATCTGATAAAACAAAACGTTAATAAATAAAACCCTCTCAAGTTCACTGATAAAATTCATTAAAATAATTCATTCTATGACCTGAAACACTGTTTTAATGACGTCTCCCCCTCAAATATGGAAAAAAAAAGTAGTCTGATGGCACACTGAACCATCATCGTACATACCCACATCTTTGAGTTTCTGCTGCATTAATAATAACGCAGTATTAGTTTTGAAATATCTGAAGTGAATGGCTCATTAGTTTTTCACCTTAAGCTTAACAGAAATTTGACAAACAGTTTTATGCTTAGAACAGGCATTTCAAGCAGGACTTCACATCACATGATGAGAATAAATTAGAGCATAAAAGACAGAATAAAGTGTGTTTGGTCAAATAAGATGGTTCGGTCATTCGATTGCCTGAAGTGAACACTTAGTTCAACGCATTTCTGTGAAAGACATATTCTTCCATTTACGCATTCCCAGCGTATCTTCTGCACTGCCCTTTGTCAACACTTGATCTTGCATTAACCATGACAAAACCAAAGATGTATAAACTGACACATCATAGGCATTTATATTATTTGTCCTTTGAACTTGTACACAGCTTCCCCCCGCCCCCAACTTTGCTGATATGTTCAACAGCTGTTAGGCTTCCATGGATTCTCATGAATTGAATATAAATGAATATAAAGAATTGAATGATTACTTTATACTTCCTTGCAAAACCAGTCTATCTGTGTTTTTTCTGACTTCCATCTAACAACATGCCCAGACTGAAAGGGCCTGTGCGGGGCGTTCTATGGCGAGTCTCCACCAGCTGACAGGTGCCTCTAGGTACGAAAACCACATCGCTACTGTTAATCATCACAATTCTGCTATGCAGCAGCTATTTTGTTACATTTTCAGCTACAAATGCTTATAATACTGTCCATGAGCAGCATTATTAAGACAGACATGCACGTTCCTATTGAAAAAGCAGTCTTCACTTAAGCCTTCGCATTATCAATTAATACCGCTAGACAAGGCTTGCACTGTCACACTGGTGCATTACACAACACGACCTGAGATTTTTTTGTTGCTGCCGTTTTTGTTAATTGCTCTTCCAACGAATAGTTCCACAAAGTAACACCTTTTCCTAACACAAATTTTATTGGACTCCCTGTATACTTTTCAATGGCACTATGAGTATAGTCATAAGAACTCACAGGATATAAATATAAAATGTATCCATCTGCTACACCTTACAAAGCCACTGATGTATTTTTTTCCTTCCTAAATTTTCTCTTTGAACATGGGAAGAAAAATAAACTGATTCTGGCTGCCACTTCTCGCTGTAAATGGATACAGTGAGAATGCTGATCCAGAAAAACCGATGCTGGTCTCCAACCACTTAGGAAGAGGAAATTCTGCGAAAGCCCCACATCTGCTCAGTGTCTGGACTTTGGAAGTCAGATACATACTTTTCTGCATATGAAGTCAAATGGAGAGCTCCTCCTCCAACTCTCTAAAGCGAAGAAAATAATGTCCCAAACTCGGATTCTTACTTAATGCGTACTAAAAATGGTGCTGATTGCCCTACGGTGCTTAAAATGGAATTCAGAATGGATTTTATTAATGGGAAGGACAAGACCGTAGCTTCAGACTTGAAGAGTATCTTGACAGGTATAAGCTACAAATATCAGCAAGGGTAAGAAAAATAACTGGTATAGAAAACCATTACTCAAGAGAAGAGCAGAACCTGAGGCAGCTGCCTATGTAGTAGAAGTGGTAAGAAGCATTTTCCTGCTATGTCTACATTCAAATCTCTATGAATTATCCACTAGAATTAGCGTGGAACATATGTCATTTTCAAGTACTTTGCTTCACTAGCCACTGGTAGTAACATGGAGGAAGAGAAAAAAATTGGCTCCTCTTTTGTAAAAAAAGAACTTTGAAGTTCTGTAACCAAGGATTTTAACAGCAGTCCCAGCCAAGGACTTTCAAAGCAGCTTTACAGGCAATGAAGCACGACATGATTGACTGTTCTGCCAATTACAACAGCACTGTGACAGCTTGCATTTCAGGATGCATGATTCACAAATGGGCAAGGGATGCTTAGAACTACGTACTGATTTGAAATATGGGCGAGAAAGATGCCCGTTCCTATAGAAGGTTTACACACATTTACAGAAAGTAAAGAGCTTAAAGGCAGTGAGGATAAAATAAGTTACTGAGAATACTCAGAACGTATTTGAAAAACATTTCCAATTTTTTCTTCGCATTTGTGATGGATAAAGAAACTTCTTTAAGCACACTTTTTAAAAAATTTCCACATTCTTATGACGTCAAGAGTTAATGAAAAGAGTTTAGAAGAAAAACAAAGATATCACACCATGTGTGATAAACTCCCAAGAGTTAACCAGACCATACACTCATTGATACATAAAAAAACCACATAACACTACAGAGATATTGTTTTGCTTTACAAAATACATTCACTGTGTTCTGTTTACATCACATTTTATCAATGGAGTGGATACAAATCTGGGTATATATTACCCAAGACTGTTTCTTTAAGCAGATTTCTTCTGTCCTTAAAAATAAAACTAGAAATTCTACAGCCGATATGAGAAGAAAATATACCTCTAGAACCTGCTGTCATATTTTCCCTCCCTCTCAAGGAAATGTGCTTAACCAATATGAAAGAGAAAAAAAAGTCACTCCCTTGTCTCTTAGTGCAAATCACTTTTAATGCCTACTTAATGTACTTTAAAAATACTGTCAGTCTTGTTTCTTTTTAAGATAAATAGAGTAAAAAGCAACACATTTATTTTGTAAAAGCAAAACTGCTTCGACACACTGATGCACTGACTTCCCCGTTCCCTTGTAAAAATATTTAATAAAATGGCAAGAATAAAAAAATAACTCCAAACCACAAAACTTTTTGCAATACTCTCATCATTTTGAATCTCCCTTTCCACTTAGCTTGTTCTAGTGGCTAATCATTAAAATGACATAGAAGTGGCCAAAATAGAGCAACATTATGTAACGCTTCTACACCAACTGACATGGAAGTAAAACTTCCTTTCTATGTATCCTACAATTGTGTAACCACTTAAGTCATAAAAAGGAAAGAGCAATTCTTCCACGTACTAAAACCACCCAAAACATATTCTAGTTCCAGTAACAATGGAATGTAAGAGGGGAGAAAAGACAAGGCAATTCTCAGTTCTTCCTATGTTAGCAAATACTGGCCTCACTACTGAACTGAAAGAAACTCTCCAGTGAGAGAGAGCAGTTTGGGCCATGTAACATACAAACTACTACCCATCCTTCTGACAGAGAGGGCAGATATAAAAAAGGGTTGACAGAAGTTGCATGAGTTGCAAGATAAAATACAAAGAGCCTTCAAAACTTTAAAAATAATCTTATTTAAAAAAATGAAATATCAAAAATTTAAGTTTCTGCACAATTTGTTCTTTGCATGCACACTGAACTCAAATCAGCATCTTCAAAACTTTGGTATTTAATTTTGGATCCTATTTGAGGTACTTTTGATACCAAAACATCTGCTTGACAACTTCTACCTTCATTAAATGTAAGAGCATAAGCACTTCATACCATAAGGCTATGTGAGGGGAAATAATTAGCGCTAAAAACACTGGAAACACTCAAAAACATTAGCTACGTAAAAAAATGACCACAAACTGCTGCAACCTTATCAGAGTCTTAAATTGGATAATAAGTATCATTAAGGACTGCAAAAATAATACTATAATCTTACTTAAACTTTAAATCTTCGCACCAAATTAGTGATTAGAACATAATATGATAAAATGATTCTACAATTTATTGTTACCTGACATTTTGTATTTTCCTAAAATATGTAGAGGTATTAATCAAATGGAATTTAGCTAAACTGCTTGAAGTGATCACTCTGATGCTCACGATTACTGCATAATCCACAATATTAAGTATCAGACATATATTTGAGCTTTTTTAAAAAAAAAATCTTTCTCTTAAACTACTTCATGAATCCTATATCTAAAGGCTGTATTTGAAATGTACCTACCTGTTGCTCCCAGAAAACATATTTCCCAGACTATAAGCTACACGATGTTCTTGAACTGGAATCTGGAGGGAAGCATGTATGTACATGTGTGTGCACGAGGGAACACACATCAAACTGATGCACTAAGCTTGACAGAGGTGGTTTTTAAAACTGAAATATTACAGAACATTTTGAATTCAAGTGCCGAACACATCATGGAATCTGTTACCAGTTTCATTGAAAAAAATATACTGCGGTCTGTGTCTGAAAGCTACCTGGGTCTGTCCCATCTGCCTATATACCCTGGGCCAAGCATAGCCCTAGCTCAAGTTTACTCCCACGACTGTGGTTGTGCTATGGATGAATCTGGCCTGCTCTGTTGAAATGGACACAGCAAACACCATTGGATCTCACATTCTGCTACTGCAAGGTTGGATCATTCCCTTAAATATTTTTTGAAAGCAAAAATTTTGAAAACATAAAACTATGTAAGAGTAAAGTACCATGTAAGTGACACGAAGCCTATTCCACGCTTCATATAATAGAGCTCATAGACTCACATTTAGTCTTGAACATAAGCACTTTAGATTTGCTTCCATAATGCTTTTTACCTCCAAGGTAAGTAAAAGACGTTTATTTTTTAAAAGAAAGTCATAATACTCAGGTTTTACAACTGCCTTTTCCAATCTGCAGTGCCATACTCCAGTCAGACCTTACGTAGTTTCTGATACTGGTTTCCTTTTCTTGTCTGGTAGCAGCCCACAGCGAGAAAAACAGCAATGACGACAAATGCAGCACCTCTGTATTCCGAGTTGGCAAGCGGCTTTTCTCTACTTTATGGCTAGTTATAGTAATTGGCTGGTTATTATCTCTCCCATGCTTTTTGAAGAAGATGCAAGGATGAGAACAGGAAATACCTGGCATCAGTCAGTTTACTTTATGTTTGCCCAGCAGAACCAAAGATTTCTCTCCCTCCTGCAAAAGGGATCCAGGTAGCCACCAAGCATGGGTATCCCACTCAATAGTGGGATCATTAAGTCACACTAGCAGATAAGGCACAAAGCACCTCCTGTATGAATTATGTTTCCTATTAACCACTTCAAGAAATAAGCAACTTCTGGTATGTTCAAGAGTTAATGGGCTGGTCTTACAGCTTGTTCTCTCATGAAACAAATTTTGGTTTTCTACACTGGTGATGGTCACTATAAATGAAACAAACAACAGACATGAAAATGAGACACGGGTACAGATTTCCTCCCCTTCAGTGATGATCAAGACTACAAATAGCAAAATAACTGTCTGGCTTCAGGTGAAATACGTTTGCAGCAGTGAGAATATACATCAGGTTACATATGTCATCATTGCTCTGGTTACAAACAAGCATGGAGTTCTGTTTATCCACAATAATGAGATTTACTGTTATTAAAAATAATAAAAGCCCTATAACGCTCTACAAGGAATGGAATGGAAACAGAAAATCTCCAAGAAAACACTGGAAGTGATGGGTTTCGGATATCAATTATTTTGCTTATAGCACGTATTGAACACCGCAATGACTCAGAATCATGTGCTGTCTCTGTATATTTGGTGGACAACACGAAATAAAATTGCGTATGTTGTCTGTGCTACACTATGCTTTCCTTGCAGTAATATATAACTCTGACTTATTCTTCCATATTTGATTGAAACCATGGAAAGTCATATTTTGGCTTCAGTTTGATGACATATGGGGTCATCCAAGGGTTTGAAGTCTCCCCCTTTTCCCACGGCTTGTTACTTATTCCTCTCCCCCCACTGCAGTGCCATCAACTGTGCCAACACGATTGTTTCAGCAGCCATACTATGAACCAGATCAGCAAACTTTACTGAAGTTCTTTAAAGCCAGACCAGTTCCCCAACCCGTATCACAGCAGTGCTCTTAACACATAAATGAGCAGAGTAAGCTGGGACAAGGAGGCAGATGGGGTGGCAGGAATTCCTCCAACTCCTCCCAGAGCCTTGTATTGTCAAACCACAATTACAGAGGATACTCTTGTCCTCTAGGACACAAAGTTACTGTTCCTTGCCACAAAATGAAATTTAAGTATGTACATCAATTCAAAAGCTGCTTACAGGTTTTTTTTTTAAATAAAATGTTTATAGTTTCCATTTTCTCTAGGGTTTTTATTTAAAAAGAAAAAAAAAAACCAGCTTGCATTTTGATTTGTACGGGAGCACCACTGCACCTTAAATTTTAAATCCTCACGGAGAAGAAAAATGTTACTGTATTAGGGTCTGCTTTATAAAAGAACTGGTAAATCTACCATAATAATGCAATAGTTGAGTAATGACTGATGAGTTGAGTAATGACTAATGAGATGTTAATAACAAGTCAGTTCCTAATGGACAGGTGCCTGCATACACACAATGCCATGATCAGAATCAAAACCAACAAGAATTCCCTTTCCAGCACAAGGACTATTTTAAATACTGACTCACAGCACATACATGGAATTAGCCTTCTGCATATATTTTTGGTTCCTTCCTGCAAGGGCTGTAGCAAGCCAACAGTATATCTTCACTGGCTGTCCTTATGTGAAAACTGCTGGTTTACGTATGTTCTGTTGACTCAGACCTCAATAATCATTATTGTTAATTTGATATTTTGGAACATTTCTGGAGTGGTGCATGAGGTATTTACTTTTATTCTGTGTGAATACTCTATAATAATAATAAATATAAATATAATAATTACCAGAGAAGACTTAAAAATAGAGGGCATTGTCCAGATATTATATGAAGGCGGCTCGTGGTCCCTAAACAAACAGTCTGGACAATGTTGGAACTATAGAAGAGTTGAACTTGGAAGGGACATGTAGAGATTGCTGAAGGACAAGCGGCCAGCTCAAAGCAGAGTCAAGGGCAGGTCACCCACGACATTGTCCAGTGTCTCCAAGCACAGAAATGCCACAGCCTCTCTGGGCAACCTCTTCTAGTGCTTGAACACCCTCATCATATAAATGTTTTCCTTACGCTTAAGGGGAATTCCCTGTACTTCAGTGTCCTCCTCCATTCCCCGAACATCGGTGCAGAAGAGACTGGTTCCATCCTCTTCCACCTCCTATCAAGTATTTACACACATTGACAAGATCTCCACAAGTCTTCTCTGCTCAAGTATAAGTAATCCCACATCTCAGCCTCTCCTATGTCAGATGATCCAATCCATTAGTCATCTTCATGGCCCTTCGCTGCACTCAGTCCACGATGTCCACGCCTCTTCTGTATGAAGAGCCCAGAATTGGACCCGGCACCCCAGGTGTCATTTCACAAGTGCTGAGTAGAGGGGAAGAATCGCCTCCCTTTACCCACTGACAACGCTACTCCCAATGCAGCCCAGGACGCTGCTGGCGACGTTGCTGACTCATGCTCGGACTTGTCCACCAGGACCTGCAGGTCCTTTTGTGCCAAGCTGCGTTCCAGCCAGTCATCCCCCAGCGGGTACTGGCGTGTAGCCTTACTTCTCCCCCGTGCAGGATGTTGTCTTTGTTGAACTACATGAGATTTCTGGCAGTCCATTCCTCCAGGTTACTGAGGTCCCTCTGAATGGCAGCAGCACATCGATCGGGTATGCTGAGCTACATGCAAAACAGCAACCCTGAAGCCTCAAATTGGTGCTTTGACTCTTAATTTGGGGTAAAGCAAGGAAGTAGCGATTTGGAATGTTTGCTAATCAGCGATACACAGCATACAGCAAATGGAATAGGTATACACAGCCATACACAGCAAATGGAATAGGTAGAGATAGGGATACACTGATAATGGTTTACTCTGGACTATTAATCCTTAAACTATCAGGGATACAGCTGTCTGAACGAAGTGTCTCACCAAGGTGATGCAAAGTATTGCAGTCAAAAGCACTTATTTTATCTATCAGAAGTAGCAATAAGATTGCCAACTCATAACTTAGACCTTACACATAAGAATAGTTGGATTTAAAAAACCACTCTGTATCTAAAAAGGTAATGTTTTGGGAACTTGAGATAACCAGGGAATCACACACAAACTAGTGCTAGCTTGTTGGGTTTTTTTCCCTGCAAAACAATTCATTGGTAAATATTAGTGCCTGGCTAATAGTACCATATTACACTGTAATAAGCATCCCTGATGTGCTATAACACTGTTGCAACATTTTTTAGGCATTACAGGATAATTCAAGAAAACAGTTTGAAAACAAGGAAGCCTCTAACATTCTGTCAGAAAATGATACAAAATTAATATGTTTCTTCTCTTTTAGCAGGGTTAATTGTAACATCAAAATAATAAGCATGTTGTAGTGTTTATTTTACCAGTATGATCTTAACGTCAAAAATTTTCAGAGAGAAGATAAATCTACCAGTAATGCATGTCTATTAATTCAAAGAATATTAATTCCATTTAACTTTGCTTTAGTGGAGCATGGCATTGTAAATGCAGTGATGCTCATTTTCAAGTTAAATTCTGACAACATGTATCAAAGGCATATGAGCAGTTAAAAAAAAATCTCTATCAAGTTGCATCTTGTTCTAAAGGGCTTGCACCCAATTCAAAATTAGTATGCTTAAATTCAGAGAAGAATCAATGTTTTTAAAAAGCCAGACTGCAATGAAAGTGTTCCAACTTCATCTTTAATGTATTAATCTCATCTGCAAGACTAGATACAGTAGATACATTTGGTCATGTACCAGTAATAATTTGATTACAATTACTGAATAAAAAATAATATGTTCTGGCAAGTCAAGCTCAGACGACAGTTTTCTAGAATGAAGATATACGTGTGCTCAAGATCCTTAATTCATCCTGTTTATAGTACTAAGGGAAAAAGAGCTATGCTCTGAAAATCCTAAAATTCTGAATCTATGGAAATCCTTGTAACACACAGTGGTTAATTTCTTGGATTACAGAACAGTGACAAAGAAACTATAATCTATTTGCAGCACTCCTCAGAGATATAAACACTGGTATTTAATTTACTTAATAACTTGCATATGTATTTGCAATGTTTTATTATGTTCATGCTCACTACTGTAACTGCTCTATTCGGCTTCAGAAGCCTATTACAAACGCTCATGAGAACTAGATTTTATTTTGTGCACAAGAGCACATTGTATGTGAATATTCATTCAAGGCTCCAAATGGAGCCCTTGGCCCTAAACGATTCCTGAGTCACCTCTTGTAAGAAGCTCTGCAGCCTCACTGAGGTGAGTACACAACTGAGCTTGTGTTACCCGAGATGTGCATACAAAAGAAATCA
This sequence comes from Steatornis caripensis, assembly GCA_013398225.1. Classification (NCBI taxonomy): domain Eukaryota; kingdom Metazoa; phylum Chordata; class Aves; order Caprimulgiformes; family Steatornithidae; genus Steatornis; species Steatornis caripensis. The sequence continues at coordinate 1,143,517 of VZSC01017789.1, forward strand.
TTTTGCTGAAATAACAGAGTTGAGCTAGTTCATGTTTAGGATAAATCCCCTGAAATTCAGGCACAATTCTAGTTAGAAAGATCAGGAGCAAAGAAAATTTGAAACAAAAATGAAAATGAGACAATACTTACAAAAAGTAATTTCTTGTCAAAGAAGCATAGAGGAGCAGCATCATTTCAGAGTATTATGTTTAAGGTCATGTTTTAAATTGTGAGTCAGTGATAAACACGAACTCCTACACAGATTTTTGAAAAAATGCTACTCAGGATTATTTTTCAGAGTAAATACTTAAGAACAACAGTTCCACAAATATAATGGAGATTATTGCCAAATATAGGTATTAAAATTCTGCAGAAAATAAGAATACTATAACCTGAATTATTACTTAAAACTAATTCAAATGGAAAGTATCCCTTTCGATCATCCCATGTTCTGAAATTTATTTCAAATGCCAGAGATAATTATTTCTCTGTACAATAAATTTCCTACTTAATTCAAAGGAGCCATCACAGGTATAAAAGCAATGTGCACCCAAATCGCCCATACCATGCTACTTCCAGTTACAGCTTATATTTCTACAGCTGTAAACTATTGTATCTTTGCTCTATGGGGGAAAAAAAGTTTTTTGTTTGTTTTGAAATATTTTTTTTTCCCTCCAAAGTTACAATGTAGTCACTAGTTTCTTGTTGCTTAAGGTTTTTTGTTTGTTTCTTCTGGTTTGGTTTTTTTATATATATTTTTGGCTAGTTTATATTCACATATGAACTAATGTATTCACTGGCAGTAACCTGTTAACAGAGTTTTGGGATCTCAGGTTCTTAAAAAGGGAATGATCTGAAAAAGACCAAACGCTGTAACAGAATAAAACCATTTGGAAAGGCCCAAAAAAAAAAATAGTGGTAGAACAATGAAAAATGAATGTAAAAACCAACAGAAACTTGACAGAACAAAACTAAAATATTGAAAAATAGGTGTCTGCCTCATTATCTAAGAAAAGACATAGATCGTATTCTTCTAATGGCCCCTCAAACCTCAAAGAGAATTAACTTGATGATGCACACACATCTATAATTACATATTGTTCTCTGCTCCACAGTTAACCTTTTAAAATTAGCTGGCAGAATTTTTCACTATTTTTTTGAAAATAAGATCAGCGATCTTCAAAAGCAATTTCTAAAAACTCTTCATAGTTAAAAATATTTTGAATTCTTTATTGGATATTTTAAAATTAAATATTTTACCTGCTTTGATGCAAAAAGAAACTACTAAATTGGTGAACAGGTAAGTGATCAATCTCAGTTGCTTTGATTTTGAAAGGCATCAGTGTAACCGTATTATCCTAAGGCAGCTTTCAGTGGCCCATATCCCTTTATTCCTCCCTTCTAAGTAATCAGGATGGCGTACCACAGGAGTCATATAGTGCCACTAAGCACATCAACGTATCTGCCTGCGAAAGTTGATACTGATACCAGATACTGAACTATTTAAGTTCGCAGATGCATCTGTTCATCTGATTAAATGTAAGAATGAAACCCCCATTATCTTTTCTTCAAAGGATTTCAAAGCTCTTTTAAACTTAGCTTTCATTGTGCTCTAAAATTTTCTGCCTATACGCGTGGTATTTTGTTGAAACATTACACTTCAGAAGCAAAATATAAGCAGAGAAATTTCACACATTTTTCCCGTTCTCTTAGGCAGGCTTAAAGTGTTGTTTGTAATTAACGTATACACGTTATCCTTATTAATTTTCAGTCCCTTTTCCTTTTACAAGAAAAAAAAAGACAAGATTCTCTACAGCTCCTTCAAAGAACATACTCTTCCTAGCTCATTTCTTACTGCAGGATTAGAAGGACACTGCAGCACTGAACAGTCCTTTGTTCCTTTCTGTAGCATTAAACGTGGAGAGTTCGCTCGGGTCATAGGCAAATCAAGAAATCCATTCTTTCTTTTTTTTTCTATTTTTACAGCAAAGAACATAGGTTAGAAGAATCCCAAAAGAGCAGTGGAGGAGAAGAAATCAATACATACCTAGTTTCATTTTGACTGTTACCCTGAAGTTTATTGAATTTTAAATGATACCTAGAAGCATATGGAATATATATCGACTGACAGAAATGCTTATGCAAATCTTACTCTTCATAGCAGTTGCAGCTCAACTAAACCAGTGAACACAAGGGAACTCTCCCCCCTTTTTTATTTTGTTGCTATAAAAAGAGTGGTACTGGAAGAGAATATAGTAATACACTACAGAAGATGCTCCAGATTCACTACTACTATCCTGTAAGCACTAGAGAACAGCTTGCAGTGAGTAAATTGTTTTCACAAGCTGAAACTGCAATGGACCAGACTGCCGTCATCTTTAAAACCACACAGGTCTATGGAAGAAACACTAGTCAAACTATCTGCAAAAACTGTACCAAGAAGAGGAGCTGTTTATGCCACAGGTCAGTACGAAGCACAACATTCCTTATTTTGTTTTTTCATCAACGTTACAGATATTTGCAATGGTGGTATTTTAAAAACTTCATAAATGTGGGCGTTGCTAATAAACATTCTCTCTTTCAATGGCTTACTGTTAAATTTTTTTCTCTTGTAATATCTCCAAGGTCTGTATCTGTCTCTGAAGATGCAACCTCAAGGTTTCAAAGATCCACAGTATCCACACCTATCAAGACGACTCTTGAAATGCCTGAAGTTAGATATACAGAAACACACATGTATTCTAAAAGCACTTGGGACTCAGAAATTCTGCGCATGTCTGGATCTTACGGTAAAATCCCATCATACAGGCTTCTGGTTCAATAACTAAGACAGTGGGATGGCACAGCTACCTAAACAGACTTTACTGTGGTCTACAAATACACGCATGTGCACGTACACCCACCTGCACAAACCCCACATCACGTGAAATCCAGAACCCTCCAGCTGCCATTGACAGTGACTGCTTCAGAACTAGAAGCACCATAGTCGCGTTTCTGCAGAGCATTGTCTGGGCAAATAAATCTTACCTTAAGTAGAGTTAACAAGCTCTGGCGTGCTGTTGTACTAACACAAGCCTCACCCAGGATTTTTTTCCATGGGATAGACAGTCTTACTCTCCTACGTCACTTCATCATTATTGCAAAGCTCATTCAGCACTTATTTCACGATATGTTTGATAATCTAAACCCTTGATGTTGCCTCTATTCTGATTCCACTACTTCACTGTCACAATTCAGTTCCATGGATTTTTTGCATGAAGTTACACAAAGTTGCATAAAGTTGGCAAGCTATCACCACAATTTTACAGTAGATAATAGATGCTCTTGACTCCATCATACTGATAGGCAAAAGCAGAAATATACAGAAATGTGGTTCATTGAAAAAACCCCAAGAAATACAAATTAGAACAACACATGGACTACCACAACAGTATGGGTTAAAGCAGTTATTTTCACAAAAGGAATGTGTCACAAGTAATCATTGCTTCCATGTTATTTCATCTCCTCCTCAGTACTGGTAGAAATAAATAGATGCCACATTTGTAAATTCCATTGGCGCTGTTCTATTAAAGTGACACTTGATGTATTAGGTGATTGCCTCTACAATATGGAACATCATTCTTTATTGTCACAGGTACTGTATGTCATGCATGTGTGCAAACTAGCATTTGTAGTTTTATAATAAAGTATTTCCTGCCAATAGTGTTGTAAGAAAGTTGCAATTTGTCCTCAAGTATCTGTTTTCTGCTCTGAAAAAATATTTATAGCCACTCGACGATCAAATACTATTTTCCCATGCACTCACTTCAGACATTTTGTTCTCAAACATGGTATGCTGTATGAAAGCACTTAAGTCAGTGAGACAGAACTGAATGAACAGTTTAGTTGTCCATCACTGTTTATCAGAAGGCCAAAATTAAAGTATTCCTTAACATGATTTCCAGTTATCAATTCATAATTTCATCTGACTGCCTGCAGTTCAAATGCAGTAAACAAGTCTAATATTAAAGTAATAACATATCAGAGGGCAAAAATACTACTTTAGTCTGTAGATAGAGACGGCAGGTTTTTTACTGTGCTTTTACTTCCTGTGTGGCTTTTGCACAAAGATCAGTACAATAATTAAGTGGAAAAGATATTAAATGCTGCAAAACAAGCAAAAAATATACTACATGAAAAAGCACAAACTATTACTTTTGTTACAACTCTATTTTAACTAAAATTAGATTTTATTATATTTTGGGTTAATCTGGTTAAGCAATTTTAAAATAAACTGAAAATGTAGCTCAGGACTAAACACGGAGAGGGCATTTCAGCGATGATTCATTACTTTCTTGACAGTCACAGTCACCAGTGCTGAGTACATAGTCACAAAGCTAGCTGCTGAGAAGATGCTAAATGCATTTCGATCAAGTAGATGTATATATATAAAGAAGACTGTGCATTCAGCTTGCACTGATTTGATAGAAAACACAGAAATGAAGGAAATAAGTCTTTTTTTTTTTAAATATGTCCCCTTACTTTATTCTGTTCCCACAAAAATCCAATCTTGCTTATGAGCGGCAGTTGAAAAAGTGGCACTGACTCTTGGAAGTGTTAAAGGGCTAAGAGGAAACACAGAGAAAGGAAGCCTGAAACAATCGATCACCCAAATTATTTAATATATTAATGTGAATTTGCTACAGGCTATTATTTATCTTCCTCACAGAATTCTCTTGTAAATATAATCAGATAGCACAGGGCCTGTGTATTGATGAAACTTCAAGTATCTGTGAAGCTATATAACTTAGTCACAAAATTAGATTGTGCTATGTATACAAACTTGTTTAAATAATTTTCCCAGTAGAGCTTACTGAACAGAACAAGGTATTGCCTTAGATTAATTGGGCTAATTATACTTCCTTTAAAATATGTTCAATAATTTTCTGTCTCCTACTGTAAGTAAGTATGTATTTCACATTGTGTTTGTTAGCCTCTAGCTTAAGTCCCCAAGAAAAAAAGCCAGAAACAGATCTACTTAAAATCTAATGAAAAATGGTGTATTTTTCTACCACTGGTTGGAGGTGTGCTCGTTAGTGTTGGTTTCCTATATTCTGGCCACAGAATTTTAAAATGAAACAATGATCTATGCGTGCTAAATACTCAAGAGATTGAATTCAGTAAAGCAACCTTGCAAATCCTCAGTTCAACAAAAAGCAATATGTATCTATTTACTGCTCTGCTCAGGTTCATTAAATGTAAGTGATACTATTAAAAACTGTAAGAAACATGCAGGATTCAGGCAAAAATCCAGAAAAGTGCTTAATCTGGTCAAACGACTGAATATTTTCCTGTTTGGGATTAATTCAGAAGCTGTGAAATGAATGGCAACCCTCAGGGAGCGCGTTCATGCAGCATCAGATTTTAACCTCCGATTTTTTTCAGATCTTACAACAAAAGGGTATAATATTTGTTTCATTGTTCATTACTTACTATTTATACACTATTATTACTATCAAGAACTTTGAGATCTTCCAAAGGAAAACAGAACAAAATGTTAACAAACTATATTAAAAAATCCTGTACGTTTAAGTGTTCACACACCGTAAGATCTCTTTCACCACAAGCGTTCTGAAAATCTTTTGCAATTTTGAATAGACATATCCAGAACAAGACAGGAATTTTGGTACGCATCAATTCATCACCTCTAGTTTGTGAAGTGAAACAGCACATTCTAACTTCTAAAGCAACCAAACCAACAAAACGCACATAGCAAATTCACTGGTCCTTGAACGACAAGATACGCATCAAACTACACACTAAGCATGATCAAAAGAGAACAGAAAGGCTGACGCCAACATAATTTAAGAAGCAGGGGAAATCAGATTGGCCAAGGATTACTTCCGTGGAAAGCGGTCAAGAAGGAGATTTGCATACGCTACACAAAAAAATCTCTCTTCAGTAATAGTTAAATATATGCATATTAACATCAGCTCTTAATATCAAATTACAGTGTAGCCATTTGTAGTACCTGACAACTGGAATGTCCCTGGTTTAAAAGAAAAAAGAGAAAAGGAAAAAGAAAAGATGAGTTGTTACATATTCTACAGCAATCTTAACCTTGTTCTTGAAACCAACAAGAGGAAAAAAAAAATCACAAGAGCCAAAAAAAAAAAAAAA